>JAGFZM010001115.1:0-10341 GCA_017657215.1 Limnothrissa miodon
CAGACACACACACACACACACAACCACACACATGCGTACATACACAAGGAGAAAGCTTACACACACACACACACACACACACACACATGCACGTACATACACAGCCGCAAGGAGAAAGAAAGAGAGAGAAAGCTTACACACACACACTACACACACACGCATAGACCAAGACACACTTAAAGACCCTTAAAGACAGCTGACCCTTTACTAATAACATGACCGACCAACCATATGATTGAAAGCTAATGGCTGCTGAGCGGTGTGTGTGTGTGTGTAGTGGTGGTGGTGGTCAGGGGGGCTCAGTGACAATCTGCAGGTGCTTTGTGCTGGCCAAGCCAACTGTGAGCGATGTCACACCAGCAGCAGATGAGGCCAAAAGTTCTCAAGGCCTGCTGATGAGACCCACACACCCCCACATACACACACACACACACACCCCATGTCCCCTGAGTCCCCCGTGAGTCTCTACTGGGGTGAAGAGGAGCGGACAGAGACAACGGGACAGCGCAGGGGACATCTGAGAGTCTGTGTGGGATTACAGCTCTGTCACAGGCTGCACAAGACACACAGGGTCAGAGGAACAAACAGACGAGGAGATCCTAAATCTCAGCTGGGCACCGTGAGCCCCAGATCTCACAGTGAAGGGAAGAAGAGGGAGCGGGAGAGGGGGAGAGGGGGATGAGAGGGGGGAGGGATCCTGAGAAGTGAGGCTAATAGCTCTTAATCAGACGGGATTGCTGGATTACGGCTGGATTTCCTCCTCCTGCAGGCCTCTGTGCTTCCCTGGGCTCTCACACAGGAGAGGAGACAACCCTGAGCAGCCCGCACACCCAAAGGCAACCTGGCCCTCAGGGCCCTGTTACAGGTTAATCACAGCCTTCCTTCTCTCTCTCTCTCTCTCTTTTCCTCTCCACCCCCTCTCTTTCTTTTTTTCTCTCCTTCCACCCCCCCTCTCCTCCCTCTCTCTCTCGCGCTGTGCCAGAACTTCTAGTACTGGGGGTTCTTCCAAATACCTAGAGCCAAATGCAAGCTGCCTCATCATATCTCATCAGCCTTTCTCCGAGCAGCCTTGTTAATTCACATATCCCATCAAGGCCGTGGACACCACACAGGCCTACAGACTATATGAGGCATCACCGCTGTTCCGATAAAACCAACACACGGCAATCACATTCTGTCAACGCGTCTTGCGTCAAACACGCCATTTCGCAGCGCGTTTTTCGGCATTCTAGCGAGTTGCCTTTTGATTGCGTTAAGAATAATCCACTCTATTTTCCACTGATCGCGGTGGACCTAAATCATTTCGACAGGCGGTGTGACGGCAAGTTTTAAGCTCTTCTGTGATACTTGTGAACCGTTACAGGCTCAGCACTAATCTCCACCTCCTACCTTCTATTTAAACACCCCATTCTTTCAGCGCGCTCTCCCCGATGCAGCCCTCGCTTTGCGACGCTGAGACGCCTCTCAAAGGCATCGCTTACCTTAAGCTCAGCTGAGACCAATAGCTGTTTATCTTGGAAAGAAAGCATAAAAAAAATAAAAAATAAATAAACACCCCACCACAACAACCCCAGGGCCCTAAATGTGTGTGTGTGTGTGTGTGTGTGTGTGTGTGTATGTGTGTGTATTATGACCAGATTTGCTTGGCTAACTCAGAGTGAGAGTGGCTCGGAATGCCACAGTCTTTGGCGCTGAGCTATGCTTGTGTTTCATACTTCATACTTCCACCTGAGCATGCCTCAGTACATACAGTACATAGCTTGCCACTGACTACCGCCGGACCCAGAGATGGATCTGGAGAGGGGAGAGAGAGAGTGGAGAGAGAGGGGGAGAGGAATAAGAGAGGCAGAAGCGGGGGGAGAATCCTCTGGAGTCCTCTGAAGGATCTTTGTTTTCTGAGGCAGAGAGAGAGAGGTCCGTGCTCTTCATTCCCTTACTGGCTCTCATACTCCAGTCATTTAGCGTGATTAGGGCTGCCATGACACTCCACCCTGGTCTTATAGACCCTGGTGGTAGACCCTGGTTAGGTCGCGCAGTTCAGTGAGTGTGTGTAGTGTGTGTGTGTGTGTGTGTATGTGGGCATGTGTGTGTATGTACTGTGGCCAGAGAAGGCCGGGTTCAACGGGTGTGTGTCCTCAGTTATCCTCTTCATCTGCGGTAATCAGATCAGACAGCTCAACTCAGGAATGGAGAACAGGCTAGGAGCTGGCTATGAGGAAGCGACTATGAGGAAAAAGCTATGAGGTAAGAGGAGCTGGCTATGAGGAGGGGGCTATAAGGCTGAGTGGAGAAGGCTGTGAGGCTATGAGGAGGTCCTTATTAAGAGGTGGTTATAAGGAGGTGGCTAAGATGAGGAGATTGGTGTTTTTTAAGAGGTAGCTATGAGGAGGAGGCTGAGTGGCAGAGGCTATGAGGAAAAAGGGGTGAATGGAGGTGGCTGAGAAAGGGTGGCAGTGAGACTTGGAGGAGGAGGTGGCTGAGAGCAGTTGTCAGTGAGGATGGGAGGAGGATACTGCTCCTCTATCTGGGCCCTGGAGGCTCAGTTCAGAGCGTCTCTTCAGTAGACCTGCAGGTATGGATTAGACGCTCAGGGTGTGTTTTAAGCCCACGTGTGACCGCTCCCTGGAGTGACCACAGGTGCTTCTTCTCCTCTCCAACATAGGCACCACCCCCCCCACCCCCACCCACCCCCATTGGGCTTTCCAGAAGCCAACACATGGCTAAGCAGCCGCACTATCCATCCCCACTGCCTCTCCCCCAAACACACCGATGGACGTGGCCGCTGGGTGTGTGTTGGTGCAGCAGGGGTGTGTGTGTTGGGTAGTGTTGGGGGGTGTGTGTGTTGGCGGATGGTGGTGGGTGGGGTGGGGAAGGGACATGTTCTCTCTGCCCGTCGCCTCATGCTGCTGCAGCCAGGGGCCAGAGTGGATGCGCGTGTTCACAAGGTGTTATTGATTGCTCCGGCAGGGGAATGTGGCGGAGAGGGACATTTTTCAAGCACTACCACTACCACCCCCCCCCCCGAAACCTCCTCCCCAACCCCATCACTTTTGGCTTCGCCTCTCCTCTCCTCTTCTCCTCTCCTATCTGCCGGGCCTTGTTGCCATGCAACCTGGCAGACAGGCCCTTTAATATCTATCTTAAGAGTTGACAATCTTTCGAAGCAATTAAAACAATCGATACTGGCCCAAGAGAAGCCTCTTAGCCACAGTAATAGCCATCACTGAATAATGAATAACGCAACGGCCCAAACAAGGGGCGGGAGGGAGAGTGTATGTGTGTGTGTAAGTGTGTGTGTGTGTGTGTGTGTGTGTGTGTGGGAGAGAGAAAGATACTCTTTAAGGAGATGTAAGTGTGTAGTGTTGTAAGAGACAGCTTCAGGTCCAGTTACCCATCATTTCTTTTGCAAACGGTTCTGACTGGGAATCCATCTAAAGTGACAGTGCTGGTCTTGTGAGAGGCAGGACTGCAACCCTGACTCTTACTCACATGTGTGTTTCCATACAGTGGTACAAATGACACAGAGACAAAGGATTTGAGCACAAATAACAACCACATCAGCGAACGGTGCTAACCTTACAGCTGAAAGGCCTAGCTAGAGCACGTTGGGGGTGTGTCTGGATGGGGGGTGGGGGTGTGTGGGTACGTTTTAACTTTGAACTTTAGGGTGTGGGGGTTGGGGGTCGGGGGTCGGGGATGGGTGGGGGTGGGAGGGGTATTTGGCTGTTGCTTCTCCTTGATTCTCTCTTCTGTGCCTCCTTGGGAGAATGAATGGGCCATTGTTTGGGCTTGCCATTAACATGTCCGATCAGGGCCCCCAAAAATAAACCCCTCGCGCATTAATGGAGAAAAGTGAGTCCATCAAATGTGCAGGAGTTCGCGTTTCAGGCCCGGGCAAACAGCTACCCCATTATACGGCCGCACTGCAAATTAGCCTAATGAGAACCTGGCCGTTCTTCAGCCAACTTCTCCTTGCATGAGCTGCAGCAACGCAATAGAAAACAGGAGACATCATCCATCCCACTAGAGGAAAGAGAGAGAGAGAGAGAGAGAGAGAGAGAGAGAGAGAGAGAGAGAAAGGAGGCTGAAGAAGTACGTGGGTATGGAAGGACACACCCAGACCAGAGACCTGCCGTAGCCACGGTAACAGAATTTCAGCTGGGAGACAGACAGGCTGCACTGACTTAGGCTTCTAGGAGAATTCCATTGAGGCGCTAGTGATCTAACTGCCAGCCATGGTATGGTCTATGAAAGAATGTCCCCTGTCTATGACTGGGTGGGCATGAGTCTTTCACTCACCCTCCCTCCCTCTCTGTCTCTCTCCTTCTCTCTTTGCCTCTCTCTCTCTCTCTACCAGAGTGTTGTGGTTGTGTCAGCCAGAGTTCCAGTGCCAGCAATAAGAATGGCTTAAGTCCCAGTCTCAGGATCAGATCTTCAACTGTTACGCGACTGGAGCCAACTAGAACTCCACAGAGCATGTGCGTGTGTGTGTCTGTGTGTGCGCGCGTGTGTGAACCGAGCACCTTTCCAAGACTTGGTTTGTTGTTTATCTGGGAGCCAAAACTGGCCACGCTCACTCCCTTACTGGGCACTCACTCGTTTGCTCGCTCTCTTGCTCACTCACTCTCTTACGCGAGCCATTGCTGGCGACTCCCACGTGTGTGTGTGTGTTTGTGTGTGTGTGTGTGTGAGCATGCAAGTCAGCGAGCCAGCAGGCACTTCCAAGACAGCCAGAAAGCCCCGAGTCATGAGGCAGCAGAAAAAAAAAGCAGCTCACTGAAACCCCCTCCACTGCCTGTGCTGGGCCACTGTCTCTGCTGCGCGTCCTCTCCATGTCAAGAGCTCGTGTCTGCCCGCCACCTCCTCACCACAGGAGCTGCAGGGGGTTTTCTGTGTGTGTGTGTGGTGCCACCCCCTGCAGGGTTAACCCCATCCTTAAGCTGGATTTATACTTCTTTATACGTCGCAGACCTTCGCCGACACCAATTAGACCTTCGGCGACACTACGCATACACCTTTCGTGCGCAGGATTGTGATTGGTCCGCTTTACATCAATTCCAGTTCTCCGCCTTTCCAGTGCGTTGTGTGTACAAGACCGGCATTTTTGAACTTACATAAATGGCCCTACCCATTCACCTGACAAAGACAGTTGACCATAGAAAGTAATGACCTGATAACTATGCTTATTAACCAGACAAAGCTTCCCATCAACGCATCCGACACAGTTTGGGAAGTTCCACAGTCTCTAGAAATCTCCGGCTATCGTTTCCCACTGGTTAGTTGACAGACAGGGCAAAAACTCGGGCTGCAGTGTTGTCCACAACGCTTGCAAACCTCTGACACAATAGATGACACTGTGGATGAGGCCAGCTTGTAGCTTGCCGCTAGCTACAGCCTGTTGATTTGCACCAGAAGCCAATACTCGCAACGCACCGACCGGAAAACACACACGCAAAGGACCCTTTCTAAACTCAATAACCCCCTAGCGTTGTGGCAGTGAACTGCCACGTGCAGCAATTACGCAGACGCAGAGGTATAAATCGACCACGGAAGTATAAATCAAAAACGTCTGCGACGACGCGACGCAGAAGTATAAATCCAGCTTTAGTCACTCTCTTTGAGGTTCAGCTTGGGGCCTAAGTCGAGGCCACCTGTTGGTCCCAAAATACGGCCTCCACACCTCGGCCCTGTCATGGGCAGATTGACCCAGACTGCTCCGCAGCGGGCTGGCTTGACCTTTGGCTCTGACCCGGGTGACCTGTGTGTTAAAGCGTGACTAAATCACTAGGAAAGCACTTTCCCTAAAGAGCTCATGCATAAGCCCAGGTCAACACAGGGTAACACACACACACACACACACACACACACACACACACATACCTCCTCATGAGGCCTCACAGGGGCTAGATGAGCCAGACAAAGCAGAGGTGTGTGTTTTATAGCACAAGTCACTGAAGCAACCCAAACCGGCCACAAGACCACTGAGAGCCTCATCAACTGAGGGTTGCAGTCAAAAGAGCCAGAATGATAGAGCCAGAAGAGCCCAAATGGATCCATGTTTTCTCCAGAGATAGAAAGAGAGAGGAAGATGGGAAGAGGGAAAGTCTGTCCCTTTGGAGCCCAGCAGGTGGGACAAAAGAGGATAATGACATCACAATGGGATTCTAGACTCTTGATGGACAGGAAGACCCGCCCACGGGGCTCGGGGCTGTTTCCTATGCAGCCTGTGTGGGCCCTGAGTGGCCCCCGTGTCCATCAACAGCCAAGGCCCAGTGGCAATCAAACAAACACTGAGCAAAGAGCGCTCAATTGACCACAGTACTGCACCATATGGCTCACATGGAAACAAACCAGCAAATGGGACAGAAACAAAGAGGCCAGAGACGAGCTGTAGTGATGTGAGCCACTTTGCCTGACTAGCGCTTGCTAACGTTGGGAGACAATGCAATGGCCACTAAAAGTCATTCCATTTCAACATTAAATCACCGCTGTATAAGTCACAGATTACCAAGAGGCCGAAAACACTGAGCTTTGAACTAGTAAACTACCCTTCTCTATACCATCTCTCTCTCACACACACACATCCCTACCAACATCCCCCCCTACACTCGCTCACTCACACACAGAATGTTCTCATTGCTATTCATGGCCAGTTCACAGAGAGTGGAGAAAAAAAGGCAAACAAAACCTGGTCTGTGGTCGAACAGCTTAAGCTGATCATGCTATCAGACTCCTGTTGTACAGTAGAGCGGAGAACAAAAAGCTCCCCCCTCTCCTCTCTCTCTCTTTCTCTCGCTCTCTCTTTGTCTCTCTCTCTCTCTCTCTCTCTCCCTCTCTCTCTGTTTCTTTCCTTCTCCGACATAAAGCTACCGGCACATGAGGCGGAGCCCTGAGTGATGGTTTGACAGTGGATCCATATTTTTACATTCTTTCTACAGTTCTTTCCTGTGCCACCCCTAAGGGAGATGGGTGGACTCAGAGAGCACAGACCCCCCCTCCCCCCCCAACCCCCCTTTGAGGGTCTAGCAATAGGCCAGGGGCGATGCAGACAGGGAGAGGAGGGGAGCGGAGAGAGGGAGAGAGGGCGGGAGGAAGGGAGGAAGGGAGGCCTGAGTTTGGGCGCTCGACTGTCTGATGTGCTTTCTGTGTGGCTGTCCGCCTGTGGCAAATCCTTCATCCTCCCCCGGCTCAGCTCTGCCCTCTGCCCCCCACCCCAGAATCCCACCCCCACAAAACTGTGTGTTCCTCCCTGTTTGCTTTCCGATGACCCCCCCTGAAATCCCCATGGAGATGGGATTCGAAGGGAAAACAGAGAGAGATAGAGAGAGAGAGAGAGAGAGAGAGAGAGGGAAGAACCTAGCTTGGTTAAAAGAAGAAAAAACTGCAATTGGAAACCTAGTGATATTTTGGCAATTATCAACAAGTCTATGTGTGTACATGTGTGTGTGTGTGTGTTTTTTTCCTGTTTATTTTTGATGTTGGCTTTGGATTTGGATTGTTTGTTTGATGTTGGGCGTCCCGTTCCACCAGAAGCTTGTGAGATTAATGCATAGCTCTGGACAAAGAAGCAGCGTCAGCGGCGGTGAAATGCTAACGTAAGACCACGTTCAGACTGATTAAACCCTAAGAGTTATTAGATCTTGTGCGTGCAGCAAACAGGTCAGTCAGGGACAGCACACTTACCAGGAAAGCAGGTCATGTGTGTGTGTGTGTGTGTGTGTGTGTGTGTGTGTGTGTGTGCTACAGGGAGGGATCACAAGTCTGTGGCCTGCTGACCTGGTCTGCTACTCCACTGCTAGATTACTAGCGCGTTTGCACAACAAACAAACTGCGCAAAAGCCCAAATCTAATCAAGAGAAGAAGCCCGGGGCATTAGAGAGATAGACACACACACACACAGAGAGAGAGGAACAAACAGAGAGAAAGAAAGAGCAAGAAAGAACGAGAGAGAGGGGGAAGTACTGTACATAAATATCTAACTAAGGCAAAATGGAGAAATAATCAAATCCTGGTATCAGCTGTGGACTCAGATGACTCTGATCCTCTGGTAAGACTGTCAGATGTTACGCCTTATCCTCCCCCCTCCCAACCCCCCCACCCCAGACCTGAAAATGAACTTCACAACAAGATGACCACAGCAACATTACTCCCTCCACTTAGACACAGCACTGTAACTAAACACAGCAGAGTGTGAAAGTGTGTGTGTGAGTGTGCATCTGTGTGTGTGTACCTGTTTGTGCATGTGTGTGTGTGCATATCTCTCAGTGTGTATGTGTGTGTGTGTGTATGTGTGTGTGTGTGTGTGTGTGTGTATGCTGGAGGGAACACTACTAGCCTGTTAAAGCTCTGTTCTGTCTGATTGCTTGCAGGTCAGCAGTGGTCATGAAGGCAGAGGAAGAGAAAAAGGCCCCTATTCTGGCCTTCTATTCTGGCCTTCATTATTGTGGGCAGGATTCCCCAGGAACCATGTTTGCGTACTGTGTGTGTGTGTGTGTGTGTGTGTGTGTGTGTGTGTGTGTGCGTGTGTGTGTGTGTGTGTATGTATGCATGTGTGTGTGAGCGTATGTGTGTGTGTGTGTGTGTGTGTGTGTGAGCGTATGTGTGTGTGTGTGTGTGTGCGAGCGTATGTGTGTTTGTGTCGGAGGAGGCTGGTCATGTTGAACAAGGTGCGCCCAAAAAGAGGGGGCTGTAATTACAAGGCCCAGTGGGTCCCCCTGCCCCACACAATACTGAGAAAGTGAGCAAAACACACAGACTGCAAGAGAGAGACAGAGACAGAGACAGAGAGTGGGGGAGAGAGAAAAGTGTATATATGTATACACTTATATACGTATATATATAAATATATATATATATAGAGAGAGAGAGAGATAGTGAGAGAGAGCAAAGAGAGACCGACAGAGAGAAGAGAGGGAGAAAAAAAGAGAGATAGAAAGAAAGGGGGAGAAAAAGGGAAGGAGAGAGAATGAGAAAGAAAGTGAGAATGGAGTGAGAGAGAGCAAAGAGAGACAGACAGACAGAGAGAGAAGAGGCCCACTCTTGTGTCAGCTCCCCAGGTCGGGCTGGCTGGTGTCGTCAGGGGAAACAGGCACAAACGAACAGGAGGAGTCCACTTAATCCCAGTGGGGTGCAGTCACTCACAGCAGCCCCGAACAGCACACACACACACACACACACACACACACGCACATTCATCTTCTTTACCATTTCATTAGGACCTTGTGCCAGTCTCTTTCTCACACACGCACACAGACACGCATACAGTATATACACACACCCTTTGTCTTATTAATCCGCACTCCCGCCATGGAAAAAAAATGCATTTCTGGTGGGATCGGGTGCGTGTGTGTGTGTGTGTGCATGTCTGTGTTGGGGGGGACGATTCAGCTACCCATCTTACAAACTTAAAAAAAAAAAAACAAAAGCCACACAAAAGCAAACAAATGGGAAAACACAGGATATCAGGATGAGCCCCTCAAATCTCTTTTACAGTAATAACTTCTAAAAGGAGAGAGAAAAAAGACAAGAGCAGAAGAAAGACATGGATAGAGAGAGAGATAGGGAAAGAAATGAGTTAGAGAGAGAGAAAGACAGAGAGAAAGAGAGAGAGAAAGAGAGAGAAAGACAGAGAGAAAGAGAGAGAGAGAGAGAGAAAGGCCCAGCAGGACTTATGACTGCTAGAAGCTTAAGAGTTGTTATCCTAGCAACTGGAGATAAAAAAAAACGTATCTGGGAGTCCGTGGGAGACTGGCTGTGCAAGAGAGCAGATCCCCTAAGCATGTGTGTGTGTGTGTGTGAGTGAGAGAGTATGTGTGTTTTATGCATGTGCGGTTTAAATGTGTATTCCTCTGTGTGCGTCTGTGTGTGGTACATATGTAGTAGACTGTGTATGTGGTGTATGTGTGTGTGGGGTGAGAGAGAGAAAGAAAGAGAAAGAAAGAAAGAAAGGAAGATAGAGAAAGAGAGAGAGAGCAGATCCCTGGAGTATTTGCTGGTGCAGAGGTCTTGCGCTGTGAGCGTAGTATCTCAGGGCAGCAGAGAGAGACTCCCTCTCCACCACAGCCGGAGGTGGGGGGGTGGGGGGCAAGAGGAGGGGGGAGGACATAGGCCGCCATGATGCAGGCAGGTCGGGGGCGAGCCAACCAGGAATACAGCCTTCCTTATTTATTTATTTGTTTGTTTGTTTATCTGTTGATCGGTTTATTTCTTTCTGCCTATACTTTTATTTATTTATTTTGTACGTGCTTTTAGTCACCCACTACCATACCACCACTTTTCTCCGTTTATGTCTCTCTTAGGTTCTAGAGGACTATTTCCTTCTCCGCCGTTTAGTTTTTTTTA
>JAGFZM010001118.1:0-12940 GCA_017657215.1 Limnothrissa miodon
CCATGAGTCCCAGTCATGAGAGCCTCACTGGACCACAGCTGTATAAAACACTGAAGCACTTTACGGGTATCAGAAAGCTGAATATCTCCCGCTGAGCTTGAACTGGGTTACTGCCATACTGAGCTTGGAGATTTATGTTGCTGAAGATTAGGAAGATGTAAAAATACCAGGAGGCCATGCAATGATTAAAAGAAACTCAGTGTCACTATATGGGCAGAGCATCACTTGGGCCTGGGGGTGTGGGTGGGTGTGGGTGTGTGTGTGTGGGGTGGGGGGTCATGCATGGATGAACGCAACCCACTGGTTCTAGTTGTTGCACACTCATTTTAGTTTAATTAGTCCTTCCACATTTACTGTACAGATTGCACATTTGCACATACTTTGCCATTTTAATTAATATATCATTATCTTTACAATGGAATTGAAAGCCAACTATCACCAAAACAAAATGATTTTATAAAATCATGGAGTCGTGATGATACTGCATTCTCACCCCTCCATCCTTTACTCAACTTCACACTGACAAAAGAGATACTTTAGTTTTTGCTCATTATTGCAACTCAGGCAAGCTCCAGGCCTTTATTTACCCAGTCTAATTAATGCATTCTGAGACATGCACAGTGCTGTACATGTGAAAGCCACACTTGAGTAAAAAGCACATCAAAAGCACAACAAAAAATCTAAAAGTATTGTGTATTTTCTATACTTGTGTATGAGATGTAATTGCAATCTATAAATAAATGCACTCAACTAATGAAAGTAGGCTACTTCAGAAAACATATATCATATATATCAGAATGAAAAATAGTGCTTACATTAAACTGCAATTAATGCAGAAAATGATGTAAAAGCTAAGCAATTTTTAACAACTCAAGCATAGATACTTCCAAAACATAATTAAGTACTGTACGTTTTTTACTTAGCTTACACATCTCTGGACATGCATCTGAGAGTAGGCTACCTATGCATATAATGCACACTACTAGCAGGCGTCTATCCTGGGCATGGCATGTTTTATGGCCTGGGCCCAGACCTTATATCACCCCTGTGGCTATTTCAGAGTGCTATGGAAAGACAGATGGCAGTGTGTCCCATGCCCCTGCATCACCTGACATATCCGCTGACCTATACGTAACGCCCATCTATGGAGAGACCTGTGGCAGGTCCACAATTAATGAAAGCATGGGATGGGACGGGATGCTATTAAATAGCATAAATGGCATTTTCTAGCATTAACCATTAATTGCAAATAGAATGTGTTGTTGTTTTTATTGTTGTTGTTGTTCTTATAAATACTGAGGGGTCAAACATATGATTTGTCTGTTTCCGTGAGATATTCCCCCAGCCTATAATAGGCTACTCCTTGATATTCACAATATTATTATATGTGAATTTAGATATTTATTATCAAAATATCCTAACTGACACATGCCGTTATAATGTAGACTTGTGAAATATCAACAGAACATGTGTGATGCAGGGTGTTTTACAGGTCATTTTTCGTAATAAAAAATAACTTCTCACCTAGTGTAGTAATAGTTGAGTAATGAATAGGAGGAGCCAGCTGCCAACATGTCTCCTTACTGTAAATTACTAATGGTGTAGTGCTGTGGTCCTAATAAATAGGTAATACCGCCTCCTTGTGGGAATGGCCTAGATCGAAATCCTAAAAAGTAATGAAAGGTTTTCTCACAGACTGCCAATGCAACCATTTTTCACATTCTAGTCTTGTCACGGTTTGTTTTGTTTTCCACCAGATGGTCATTTTAAATAAATAAATACAAATAAAATATGAAAAAATGAAAAATAAACCTAAGGAAGACAAATCGATTGACGCACTTCTTGGGTGTTATGGCAGGGGGCGCTCCTAAGAAAATCACACTGTTATTTTGTGAGTCATCCTGATGAAGAACTTTATGGTATTGGAGCAAGTCATCCGTCTGTCATCACAAGTATCCAAAACAGAAGCTAGTTTGCTAGCGCACGTCGTGTGCCCATCTTGCAATGAATCGTAAAAGGAGCCACGGATTCCCTGAATCAAGTCCTTCGTCGACCCTGCATAATACTTTCATGGATATGACGGAGTCAGCTCCTCGAGTTGAGGAAGATTTTTCCGAATATGAGGCCGACGAAGAGTTGCTCTGCTCGGTGAGCGAGATCACGGAGCATCTTGGTAGGAACATCACACTTGTTCTTGAAACGGCGTTGTCGGAAATTCGAAAAATGGTGAGTGTCAGGATTCGGGTTCTCAAAATGGAACTTCGAGAGAAAACAGATGAAATAGACCTGTTGAAGGCCAGACTGGAGAGCGTAGATAGAGACGGCAGAGATGCTTTTCCTGGTTCAGTTACGACAGAGTCTGGTTCGACAAGCATTAACAGGAAAACCGACTGCAATTCGGGCTACAAATGTATTAGCGACCCAAAGAAGGTCAAGCCGGGGGTAACAGGAGTCAAAAAGGAGAAAATAAATGCGATTTGTGACTACCTTATGAAGGACAAAAACTCAAGAAACGGGACCGAACCTGACATTGATCAGAATAATGCGCCCACGTCCAGCTGCGACAGGGAGGTTCGTCACGATTCTCAGCAGGTTTCCCTTCATCCTTGGACGGACAGCGGCATTAGTAGCGGCGGCCCTGGTGATGGGGAGACCGATTCTGCACCTGAGGACATCTTTAACATGCTGCCATCGGGCAGTAAACGGATGTACGAGTACGAATGGATAACTGGAGAGGAATACCCAGCGGACATCAAAAGTATTTTTTCTGATCTCTCATCATTAGAATGTTCTGTAACTATGCGAAAGTAATGTTGATAGGGCAAGGAAAGTCTTTTCGTGATTAACTTCATAGAGATAGATGATTGTGCTGAGGCCTATACGAGTCATTCCTAACTATTCAACTTGTTATGAATCAGATTGAATCACAGCAAAGCCTGTGAAGTGACGAGTTGATGCCTCACTTTTGACGTACTGTAGCATCAAGACCAGAGTCATAGGCTTACGTGGTTGAATCAGATAGCGTATGGAATTATTGAATTGTATTGAGTGGGCTTAGAAAGATGATTGTTTGTTTGTTTGTTTGTTTACAGGTTTTGGTGATGCCAAGTATGATGGTGACCCATCATCTGAGGATTTAAAGGAAGAGCAGACTGATGCAGCCAAGGATGCCTCTCATGCACACACACCTGAGTTTGCGCTCAACACGAAAGGATCGCCCACAGAGGAGGGGGAAAGTCCGCTGGCTGACCACGATGATCCAATGGACCCAAGTGAGTTGGTACCTACTGATGCTGAATACACAGTTGAAATTATAAACCAGACAGTACAGATAGAAAGTAAGTGAAAATATATTGAACTGATTTACTTGAACTGATTCTTGTTAAAGGCCCCAAGCGATGGTGTTTGATGTCACTTCTTGTTGACGTTCGAAGTATTGTCAAACAAAACGGAGCATAGCTCCCTCCTCCCCCTCCCTCCCATGCTTCCTGAAAGACTCATGAACGTGCAACCCCCACCCAACCCCTCCTCCAAATCCTTCTTGTCGTTTATTGGCTGGAACAATGTTTGTTATGTTTCGTTTCGTTTGTTATGCTAGGTTTGCCCACTGTGTTTTTTAGCCGTTTGTGGAACCTGGGCTGTCTACAGAGACCGCTTATTTTTACAGTGTGTTCAGGGGACAGGGAGCTAGCAGATTGTGAGGAGATGTTTGCTGTACGTAACAACAAATGTTTTAGTCCTAAAAACGCGTCACATTGCTTAGAGCACCTTTAAGATGCTGTTTTGATTACTGAAATGTCTCTTTCAAGCTTACTGGAAATGTATCATTGCAGTGAGAAACTAAATCTATTTTATGTTTAAGAAAGAGGAGATGTGAGCCTCTGAGAATAATGTCCAGTAATAAAAAGACGAATTAGTTACTTTTTCTCTGTGCCTCCGAGCTATTTGGACTCGGGTAGATCATTGCACAGCGGGTCCTTGCATACTCAGTTTGCACATAGTTAATCAGTCATCACTGCCATTCATTGGCAAGAGCTGCACTCGTTTAGCCTTTATGATTTTTGGTGCTGGGCTGTGTCTGTCAGATCTTAAGAATTTGTTATATCCCTGCAGGAAAGGTTGGCTATAGCATGAATGCTTGCTGTCCTTCATATATATTAGCACATGTGGCCCATTCTAGCAAACATTTGATTGAAATGACTGTTAACTAATAATGCCACATAGCCTATATAAATTAGTATTGTAATATATGTTTGTATAGCATTATTAGTATTATTATTATTATTTTAAAAGATTGGTGTAGACCGTATAAACAGACTCCTTGACCGTTGTCCTGCCCTGTCTCCCCACACTCTCCCTATACTCAGGTCAACACTTCCCATCGGAATCCTACATATGTTCTTTCTGCGGAACCCTCTGTCCTGATTCCCTGTTTCTGGAGGAGCACTTAAAGCTGCACCACAATGAGACGTCTCCATCGCTGCACCTCCATTCCGGCGGCTCCTCGTCCCAGGCCGAAGGCAGCGGCAGCAACAGCAGCGGTGGCGGTGACCCTATTCGCCAGGGGTCATCGGGTCACGGTGGGGGGCTCGTTGGCCTCCGTCAGGGTGGTCCTCGAGAGCGAAAGGTGGATGGCGGCTTCGAGTGCGGTGACTGCGGCCGCCACTTCAACTACCTGGGCAACCTGCGGCAGCACCTGCGCATCCACACGGGGGAAAAGCCCTTTGTGTGCCCCGAGTGTGGCGAGCGCTTCCGGCACGCAGCCCGTCTCAAGAGCCACCGCCTGGGCCACAGCGGCGCCCAGAGCCCCTTCCCCTGCCCTCAGTGTGGCAAGGGCTTCCCCGTGCTCTCCGGCCTCAAGAGACACCTGCGGGTAGGTCAGCCCACCTCCGTGGGCCAGTACCAGAGCACAACACGTAGCATGTAGCATGAGTAGCACCTCATTGGGCCAGTACCAGAGCACAACACGTAGCATGTAGCATGAGTAGTACCTCATTGGGCCAGTACCAGAGCACAACACCTAGCACCTAGCATAGGTAGCACATACTGTATGTCTGGGAGAGTGATGTTGTTTTGGGATCATTTTATTGTGTAACGCCCCATCCTAAGGTGGCCCTATGGACGAACAGCAATGCACCACTGACACAAGTAAACAACATAAAAACACCTTTAAAAGTAACACCCAACCAGTGGGATTTATTTACATATGCAGACAAGACACAAAGTGAACAATACATACAAGGTCCACATTAGAAAGGTGGGAGGGTGATGTTGTTTTAGGACAGGGGTGGGCAAATGTTTTGATTCGTGATTCCATATTGGGTTATACAATTTGACAAAGGGGCTTTGCCAGTAGCAAATGGATGTAGTGTTTGTGTGAAGTTATATAAATGTAAAGGCCATTTTATTTCACAGTTTTGGCCTTTAATAGGTAGTAAAGCTTGGGTATGCAAGGCTTTTTGAAAAATGTAGACAAGTTTGGTGGGCAGGATGAAAAAGCCCACGTGTAGTAGCCGTCTAGTTGTACCATCCCGGCGTTGTAGACAGTGTTTTCCACTTCCCACCTGCTGCCTTTGAGGGAAATTAGAGTTACATGGCACATGACAATCACTTTGATACAATATGGCTTTTTGCAGTTATTTTAAAAAACCCTCAGCCATCAGATTGAATACAGCTGACGGATTAACAAGTCACTGAATATGGTGACTTATTAAGTCATGAGTGACGGAGGTGTTGAGGCGCATTGTGCCGTGGGTGTTGGGGGATGAATAGGCGTATTAACACAACACTGGTTGTCTTGGCTGGAACGGGACACTTGACACCTGCAGGAGGAGTCAGTGTTAAGGCCTTAGTTCCATACTGAGTTACCTCAGTGTCAGAGTAGGAATCAGAATCACATTTTATTGGCCAAGTATGCAGAATCCGAATCAGATTATATTAGCCAAGTAGACAGAATCAGATTATCTGATTTGATTGGCCAAGTATACAGAATCAGATTATCAGATGAGATTGGCCAAGTATACAGAATCAGATTATCATTTTAGATTGGCCAAGTATTGAGAATCAGAATCAGATTAGATTGGCCAAGTATACAGAATCAGAATCAGATTATCAGATTAGATTGGCCAAATACAGAGAATCAGAATCAGATTATGCCAGTGTTGGGTTGATCCTTTCAGAGCCCATAGAAACTGGGCAGAATTAGTTTTATTCAAATATTTGTTGATGTTAATGCTTTAGTGAGCATTTGAAGCTTATATGAGGCTTCGAGACATTCACCATCACTACTCTAACACATTGTTAGGGTTGTGGTGGCGCAGGTGGTAGAGGAGCCGTTCGGTGATCACAAGGTTGCAGGTTCGAGCTCCACTCTACCTGACACCTGTGTCCTTGAGCAAGACTCTGAACCCCAAACCTCCTGGTGGCAGGCTGGAGCCTTGCATGGTAATCCCCTCCACTGGTGTGTGACTGTGTGTGAATGGGGGTGTGATTGGGTGAATGCCATAGCAGGCCGCGCGTGTAGACACAGCGGCCTCTGGCTCTCCTGACCGTGCGCATCACTGTGGGATAGCTAGAAACGTAATTTCGATTCCTCTGTATGTCCATTATATGTAGAGAATTGACAATTAAAGAGACTTAACTTGTGTCTGGCAATACAACACTGTCCCACATTGATAATAATGAATGTATGGTTGGCATCAATCACAGTTGAAATCAGGTACTTAAATACTCTTCCGAAACAAGACACAAAAACTTTGCTTCATTACTGTCAAACATGAAATCAAAGAAAGTATTTGCTAGAATGGCCTTGAAACCTGACCAAATGGTGTGGGTATCCTTCAAAGTCAAAGTCAGTTTTATTTGTTAATTTCTTCACATGTACTTGACATACAAAGAGATCGAAATTACGTTTCACACTTGTCCCATGCGTAGACATTCACAACAATAAAGTGCAGATGCACAACAAAAACATCAAAAACAGAAACAAAAACAGTCTTCCCAGTCTTCTCACAGTGTTGTGCTGGTAGTGTGGCCTATTTTGTTTGACATAACTTGTATAAATTGATCAGTTTTCAGGCCCTCAACTTTTCAGTGCCTCATAGAGATTTTCTATGCGACTGAGCTTAGTGGCTCCAATATCTTCTTGTCTTTGTTGTCCTTAAGCTATTTTCATTATGGACACTTTGGTTCTTTGGGGTTATTTGGAAGACACATTTGCACCTATCTAGCCTGTGTCTTAAAGCTGTGTCATATGAAGCAAAATCTCACGATATTCTACAAAATACTTAGCAAGTGTATGTCCATTTTTGTATTATAATAAAATGAATTGTCTCTCTATTGTGACTTCTGGTAAATAAAAATATATTACAATATTTACTATTCTAAAAGATAAAAGGTCTTTGTGTCTTTGTGTGTATCATAAGTACATTTAAATATCTGTTTTTAACTGTATATATGTTGGAAGAGCTCTGCAGCTAATAATGACTCAAATATCCACTGTTATAAATAAATAAATCAATAAATCAATAAATAAATAAATATTATGTGTATTGATTGAATCCACCTGATTTCCCTGTCGTTCCCACAGGTGCATACAGGTGAGAGCCCGTATGCGTGTCCCCAGTGTGGGCGACGCTTCAAGGAGCTGGGCAACCTGTACACGCACCAGCGCATCCACAGTGGCGCCACCCCCTACTGCTGCCAACAGTGCGGCCGCAGCTTCCGCCACCTGGGCACCTACAAGAGCCACCGCTGCATGCCCGCGCACCTGGCCTCCGGAGGAGGTGCCAGCGGAGGGGGTGGGGGTGGGGGCGGGGGGCCCATGCCCGCGGGTCATGAGGTGCCCGCTGACGCTGCCATGCTGTGGGGGGCGAGCGGAGCTCACGGCATCAGAGAGGGCAGCAGCAGCCCCCCGGCCCTCGGGACAGACGACAAGACGGGCAAAGCCCAGCCGACGGCCGGGGAGTTCTGAGTTCTGAGGACCAGGCGGTGCAGTGGGATGCAGAACCAGGGCGGTGTGGCCGTTTGCACAGGTCTGAGGACAGGTTGGACCAGATTAAGGATTGAGAGGTGGCGTCTCCATCTACTGGGCTGATCCTGGGTGGTGTCATTTTGAGGAAGACACAAGTGGGTCCTCTCAAGTGGACATGAGCATGCCTTTTTTTAACTCATCACAAACTATTAGTTTTGTTTTGTTTTTTTGTTTTTTTTTTTTTTTGGGTCCGATTTGTTTCTGTTCTCCAGTGTGGTGTGGTGACGTTGAGAAAACTTGAGGTAACTTGTGCTCAGACACACAGCCCAAGGTGTGTGTGCTCAGACACACGGCCCAAGGTGTTTGCTGAATGAGTGTGTTGCGTTGTGTGTGTGCATGACAAGACATTGGGTCAATATTTCCACCTCAAGCTTTAAGATGCTGCTAAAACTTTGCGTTGTGGATCGTGCTTTGTGAAGAAGCCCCCTCACCCACCTGCCCCCCAACACCACCACCACACACCACCACCATCAACTCTGTGACGGTTATTTTTACAGAACAAAGGTCCTCATGTGGACAACCACAAACTCTCTTGTCTCATTCTTACTCTATGCACGCAAGTATTCTGTCGGACTCGCACCTTGTTCTGCCCTGGACGGGTCCAGGTCCATTTTCAGACTAGATTCAGGTCCCCTGGCTCCCTCACAAACCCAAGTGGCCTTGCTGGGAGTGCTGGGAGTGGAAGAGATTGAAGCAGAGCTGTAGGTAGGTAATACTTTTACTGGGCTCTGGACTGAAGCAGAGACTGCTGCCACCTTGTGGACACAATTTGCAACTACATCAGTTTTCAGCCCTGTGTGGCTTAGTGAAGCTGGATGTTTCTAATGTTAAACTCACTTAACCCATTTGTTGTTTCGATGCTTCCTGGTAAGCAGTATATGTTGACATTATTATATTCAATTTTTTTAGTGTTTTTATTAAGTCATTACTGTCTTACAGTGACGTGTTTTTACTGAAATTGTAGAATTATGAATACAATCTGTGCGACATTTCCTCTAGAGGTTTATGAGTGTACGGCCGACAAACTCAAAATCAACTCCCACACTTCCCCTCCTTCAAGGAGAGTTTTGCTTCCTGTCTGAAGCAAACCACCCTTCCAGAACAGTCCAGGATATTGTGTGTGCTGCATAACTGTGAATAGCAGCAGCACAGAGGTTGTTTGGCGTCACAGTTGTATGAGTCAAACCAATTCCGTTATATTTATTGATACTGTATGATGTACTATGTACCACTATGGACTATGTACTATTATGTATTTCATTGGTTGATGTGAATCTGCTAATTATTGCCAAAATAACCAACTCCCTAATAAATCCTCATATGTAGTGTGCTTACATGCGTCTCCTCTTTGCTCTGAAGTAGGGCTGTCGTTTGTTATCCACTCTCATGCCTAGAGCCCACCCAGCCTCTTGTTGATGATCTCAGCACATCGCATTTGCCAAGGCCCTGAGAATGATTTAACATCTCTCAGTTGTATTATGGATGGGCTGAATCAGTTTGTAAGCCAGGCATAACGGCCTGATGTATAAACCATGTAATAGACGTTATCTACAAGCCTACATTCTGAGTTGTTGCTGTGTGAAAGGAACCATAAAATTAGCATATCTGTCCATCTGTCCATCATCATAAAATAGCTGGTTCACTAAATGATCTCTTGATGATCTTCTAGTGAACAAAAACAAGGACAGTTTATTTCACGGCACTAAAAGAGGTTCTGTTACCGACCCTACTGGGTTAAAAAGGAACCTGTCTGCCTTATTCCCTCGGCAGGAAAACGTTGTAATACAGTTGTTGTCTTACTGAGTGTTTGCGTGTGCATGTGTGTGTGTGTGTGTGTATGTACTGTATGTGTGCGCATGTGTGAGTCTTTGTGTATTTCTTGGATGTTCTAGGCAAAAGGCCACCATCTGTCATCATACCTTGAACCAATTCTGAATGCAGTTGTTGGAAAGGGCCACAGTATGTATGTAGGCACAGCTCAGATGCAATTCAGTGACGCCCAGAACCAAACAGATCCACTATGACAAGTATGACATGGCCTTTTTAAGCTTTTGTTTTTTGGTTCTTATTTTAGATTTATTCTAGCCCAAGGTGAACTTACTTCAGCAGTATTCATTGAAATGACTGTGACAGCTATGGATGTTTGTTGTACTACAGCAACTTCAATGTTCCCAGAGGAGAAAATAAGCAGGCAAATTCTTGAGCAGTTTAGTGTGCAGTGGTTGACGTTGCTCAATTCAATTACTGACATGAATCCTCCAGTGGTACTATTAATAATCTTTTGAGTCGGAGATGATCTTGTCCAAAGGTCATATTTTCTCACTTTTCCCTTGTGAAAAAGATGAGTCACCTTTTTGAATTCATAATGTCAGCCTATATTGAACAGCTCTTCATGACTAAAAGTATGCGCTGAGATGCAACTAAACCTAAATTCCCACTAGGATACTCTGCAGTTACTGCTTTCCGCAGACACCTAGTGAGTTGACAAATAAAGGGGGCCACGCTGGCATCTGGGTCAGCCTGCAGCCGTCCTCTGGAGAGAGGGGTGGCGTTTGAGTGGAACGATTTAGATTAGAGTGGAACATGAGGTGAAATGGCTCCGTGAGAAGCATTCAAGCAGGAGTCTGGTGGTCTGGCAACAGAAGGAAATGAGAGACATACTGTGCTGTGCACAGGCTTAGTTTTAGAGGTTCAGACATGCACTGGATACTGTGAACATATTGCATGTGTTCTGTGTCTTGTACTGTATGTATGTGCCTGTATATGACTGGTGTGAACATATGAGAGTTGCAGTTGAAGTGATGTCAAGAGAATAGGGCTGTAAATAAGAGCTCTACAAGTTCCACCAGGTAGATTGTTCATCATTTGCACCCACCTGTCTTATAGAGCTGTCTAACACTCCTGCTCTTGCTGCTCTACTGGAGGCGCCAGCTGCCAGGTGGATCCCTGTCCTCATGTCCAGGGGTACGCTTCACCCCTGCCAGCTTAAACTAGGCAGGATATGCTGAGTCAAGATCTGCAAAATCTTAAGCCTTGGACAGTGCCTGCGCCGCTGGCTTTTATTTTTAAATATCGCTTGTACTTCATATTATTAAATGTGGTCGTCATTCCTCTCTGAGTCATTCTAGAGCCATGTATTTTCTTCAGATGGCACAAGCCATAATGCAAGGCACTGCATGTCTTTCCATCTCCTTACACACCTATAGATATGATCCTTGGCCCTATTGCTCCTGAGTGCTTCTTTCTCCTGTGAAGAGACTATTGTAAAAGGAGCTGAATAAATATAACTGAGCTAAACTGAATTTAGCCTGCATTTAGTTATACATGGTGACTATTAGCTGTGGAGTCACCTGTGGTATTTTAATGGGTACATAAAATTATAGACGTTGTATCTATCTGTGGGGGGGATGTACCCAATATAATTCCATGAATATACCCACTCCTTGTGACACATAGAGTGTGTCTTATTTAATCAGAAATTAATAAATTAATAAATTTGTTTAACAAAATATGCAAAAAAAAAAGTTGTAGGTGTAGAATTTCAATGCTAAATTCTACACCTGTTTGAGTTGAGACTCACATGAGGGAATTCGGGGTTTATTTACAGAGAACCTGACCTCTAGCCAACGTTGCTTCTAAAGTTACTTTGGAAATTTAATTTATTACAATTACAATTTACCATATCTAAAAAGTAACAGTAGAATAACTATTTTAATTAATGGATTACATTTCTACAATTGAATTAATTTTCTCAACCATGTGGAAACCTGTCAGGGTTCAACTTACAGGCGTAAACTTATTTACACTGACTGCTTTTAAACCTCATTAAAACCCATCACAGCCACAGCAGTGTCAGACGTCAGCACCTCTTAACTTTAAAAAAAATCAATAATGCAGATCTTTCAATGGTCAGTGCAGCCCGGAAACTCTGGGTTTGAAACCTGACTGACGCTCTTAACCCTGTTAGCTGTTACCTAGGTTACCTAGGGTAGACTGGTTCTGTAGTTGACAAATGCAAGTCAAAATGGATGGAAGTGTCTGCAGCTAAATGCTAAATCAGATATTTGACATTCTACATTTAGTGAATTTCACTGACTAAGCAGTTATCTGTATGGGATTAATTACTGTATGTATACGTGTGCCTGGCCACCTATAGGCCTATATTGTTGTGCTATTAGACAGTGTAGGCTGTAAGCCTACAGTAGCAGGTGGGTGGTGTTGCCAATTCAAATAAGTGTATTTTGTGAACAAAAAACAAAAGTGAATAAAAATTTAATATTTTCTATAAGTAATACACTGATTACATGTAATACTTCTATAAGTAATACACTGATTACATGTAACTGTTAATGTGTGGGAGTAGTGCTAATGCCATAACTGTTGCCTTTCCTCACACCATTTTAAAATCCTCATACGTATTAGCCATCCCCATCTCCATGCAGCCCTTGTCACAATTTGTGTTTCTTGACCAGGAACACAAATTAAATACCGGTATGTTAATTTTGCTGTCTGATTATCTGTATGATGTACCAGATCTGTATGTGGAGCTATATGGTCCTTTGTTGTTCAAAAATATGTCATACATAAGGGCTGGGTTGTTTGCAACAGGGTGAAGGAACCACCCCCACCACACACACACACACACACACACATAAAATGGCCCAGGCAGGCACAAGTAGCAGTATCCATCTGGCCACTCAGTGAGACATCGAAAACACACAGCTCACTGGAGCAACTGACCTTCTGTTGCCTGATCAAGTAGTGTCTCTCTATCTATCCCTCTCTCTCTCTCCCTCTCTCTATCTTTCCCTCTCTCTCTCTCTCCCTCTCTCTCTCTCTCCCTCTCTCTCTCTCTCCCTCCCTCCCTCTCTCTCTCTCTCTCTCTCTCTCTCTCCCTCCCTCTCTCCC
>JAGFZM010001119.1:0-10286 GCA_017657215.1 Limnothrissa miodon
GTTTCTGGGTCCAAATTGTCTAAAATCATAAGCTTTGTGTGTGTGTCTAAGTGTTATGCAGGCTTTGGATCAGAAGCCACAATAACAAGTCCCCAGAACAGAGCGATACTAAAGTGCTCCTGACCAGACTTTATTTCAAGTGCATTTCACAAAATGTTCCTTTATACTGAAAGGCCAGTGACAAGGAACATGGACTGAAAACCCAATATGTGACGTGATCATTGAAAACATTCAATGTCAAGACTATTAGACCACAACAAACCTAAAACTTTAACACATATGCTTTGGTATGGGAGCATGTTTGCCCATATAAAGTTCGATTCATCTTCAACAGGGATATGCGTCCTCTTTCTGTTCACTATTTTATTTCCCTTATATTAATCCTAGCATTCCTAAATATCAGAAAACAAATAATAACTGCCCTTTCTATTATTTTATGAGTGGCAGGAGGTCTGGTGCCATTACTTCAACTGAAGAACCACAAACATCACTCACAAGCCTTGCTTCGAGACTACCCAATAACTGTCTTCCAGGTTATTGCTATGGTAACCTCATGAAGGTCTCTCTCTTTGGAGAGAAAAGCATATTGACCAGCGAGAGTACTTGGTTGTTGACAGATGAGGCAGTACTATCCTTTCAGACATTTCCTATTAAGAGATGGGGGGGGGGGGCAATAGTAGAAGCAAACACATAAACTACACCTACTCTCCTTAAAAGCTTGTGATGCATGTCCACCAAACAAGAATCGCATTTACTTTCCATGAAGAAAAGCAAATTTTCCCGACTTGAAAACATCAGCAAGCAGCGAACTAGCGCTGAATGTGTGGCACTGAATGTTTCATTTTTATTTTCTTTTATTTTTGTCTTCCTTTGTGCTCAGCATGAGTTGGGCACACCGCTAATGAATCCGCAACCTTTTAGGTTTGCCACTTACTCCATGCGGGTCACTGTAATGGATGCATTATTGAAACACTGGATGCATTAGTGCCCCCCACAAGCCTCAGAAATGCTAGCTCTAAAAATAGTCACTTAAAGTCATTGATAATGGTGGACAGGCAGCTACCATCCTAATGGAGTACGGGTGCCGGTTACCAAGTAACTAGCCATCCGTCTTGTTCAGGTAGATCAGTACCACTCCGATCTTTCCATGCCAAGCCAAGCGATGCCACAGCCATTTTTATTTTCGAAAGATTAAAGTTAAAGAGTCGGCTGAGAGAAGCAGCAATTCCAATCTAATGACCCAATCAATCAAGGTAAATTGGTGGAAGACTTAACAAGTGCTTCTGTTACACAATAAACACGGTGGAGCCCGGCGGCAGACAATAGTAGCAGCAACGATTGGATGGTAATAAATGGTGCATTTTGCAGTAATTCGAAAAAGGAAATTTAATGACAGCGCCTTCTGCAGTCTTCAGCACAGGGGTCGCCAGTGATACGACTCCACAAAGAGCACTTTGAAATACACACCAGCTCGACATTGCATTTGCAAAAAAAAAAAAAAAAAAAAAAAAAAAAACAATTTCCCCAGACTCAAGTGTGAGCCAAAATGTCTCGTGTCTCATTCATTGACTTCTACTTACATAATATGACAGCTATACTTCCTGGGGCATGTTTATCTCCAGGCTCTATGTATGCTCATTGATGCATCAGTATTCAAAAACAGTTTGACACAATTTTCTCCTTGAGGGGCATTTTCAACATCATATTATAAAGATGTACTGTAAAAGTACAGCATATATACAAGTATATACAAGTATTGTAACTGCTATAAAAACAGCATTGCTAATATATATAAAGATTCCGATCCACCACTATGGTAGGTTAAATAGAAGTATGTCTTATGTACATAATGTTTTGCCTGATCTCCATGATTGAGTAGGCCCACTACTTACACTGAACATTGAGCTGGACCTGAGCCTCTCGCCGTTTGATGTTAAGTCCGTTATAAGGGGCCGTCTGGCAGCGGTAAGGGCCCATGAGGTCTCGGGAGACGTTGGTGAGACGCAGGCGCCCGTTCGGCGTCTCCATCACCCACTCCCCATTGGGCATGGTCAGGTCTTTGTTGCCGCGCGACCACAGGACCGGAGGGCGCGGCTTGCCGTCCACTAGGCAGACCAGCTCAGCCGTGCCGCCCTCCTTCACGCTGACTGTTGCCCCGCCGGATGGCACGGCCAGAGTAGGGGGAGTCACTGTGTGGGGGAAAGAGAGAAAAAACACAGCATTTATTCTAAGAAAAGGAGAGGAGAAGAAAGAGAAGAACAAGAAGAGGAGGAAGTAGCAGCAAAAAAGAAGAAGATGGAAATGAAAAGCTGAAAGAGGAAAAAGAGGGCACCATTGAGAGAGGTAATGAAAGAAATCAAATAAATAGCTGCAGTTATATATTGCATAGCAGTCCATTTATCCATTTTGCAACCGTGCCCCACAAGTCATAGTGTACCTCTGTAGATGTACTGTAAGGGAACACAACACAAGGGTTTGCTGCTCATGATTCAGTGGCTGTCTAGAGAGAGGAGACTGAGGGGCCCAGTGGAGAGAGGGCAGGCCGGGGGAGGAGATGAGGAAGTGCATAGTAATTAAGAAGGTCGCATTAGGGCACCGTGTGAGGTAACCGAGTGGGAAAACAGTGTGTGGTAGTGCTGGGTGTTGTGCTGGGTACAGGTAAAGAGGTAGGCAAGGGCCTGGGGAAGGCTGGAGAGAGTGACTAGCATATTGCTATTATGGCCTCGATGTTTATGGCTCTCTTAAATGTTTAGTGGGTGTCAGCGGATACATCTTAACGCCTCTCCAGAAGCAGGCACCTACATAAACACATAAATAAATAATGAAATAAACAGAGACAGTCTCCCCGTTTGACTGCCCCCGGTGTCAAGGTTAAAGAAACATTCCGCCAACATCAATATCCTCAGACAGGTGCTCCGGCGTGCATCAATGAGATGCGCGTGCTGGCGAGACAGCGTGCCAAGCGCGGCTGCCAGCGAGGTGCAGCGAGAGGCGAGGCGGTACCGAGGCGGGGAGACGGGGAGACGGGGGGAGAGCGACCGTCACAGCCACTGGAAGAGCATTTCAGCGCCGCCAAACAAACTGAGTAGAGACTTTACTGCCAAGGCAAGAAAACAGCTACCGAGATTGCCAGAGAAACTCAATAAATAAACAAACAAACAAAATAAGGCGAGGTAAACGGGGAGACAGCCGATGCAGATGTCTAGATGTTGAAATCATTTGTCGTGATAGAGTCGGGAAAGGCACTGCCATGTGACAGCCAGCGTTTGCCGAGTTTCAACTTCTCACTGATGAGTTATGATCTCCATGCTCATCTGGAGTTATCTAAACAGGGACTGTTCTGTTCCATAAAGGCATCACCTTAATGTGCATGAAGCAACTATACTTTGGGAAGTTTAACTGAAATCTTTAAATTATCTTTTAACAGCTGCTGTTGGAGGCCATTATTACCGTAGAAGTCTTTGACAGGCAGATAGCCCAATTACAGCGATTCTACCATCACCACCTCCGCTGTTACCAGCACTGAGAGGGGCCAACTTTGAAAGTCGCATTTAACTCCTTTCATCCGCCGCACCGTCCTATGGCTGGGTGTTGCCAATGTGCATGCGGCTCTGGGCCACTCCGTTATGCTGCCTAGCACAGCACGTCTTGTCCACCAGACCTCATGGGCTTTCACTACCACAGACACGCTGAGGGAGCTTCTCTCTCTCTCTCTCTCTCTCTCTCTCTCTCTCTGTCTCTCTCAGGAGAAAATGATGTAAGACAGCCATTCCTGCATGGGTGATATCTGTAGAGAATCCTGGTGACTATATCTCTTACACATGCGCATGCACACACACACACACACACACACACACACACACACACACCCCTTAGATGGAGTGGTCTATTTGAAAATGTGCTGGCTTCCTAGAAGGAGTGTCCCTGTGTGCTGTTTTATTCATGCATCGTGACTGGCTCCTGGCTGGCTCCACTGGCTGCTGGCTGCTTTAATAAGGCCAATAAGAGGGAGTCGCAAATTCATATTTCATGGATTTCTTTTCCCTTTCAGCTTTTTTAAATGTTTGTCTTCATCCCCTGCGTGTAAAAAGGACATTATCATACGTCACATTCCGCATTTAAATGGGAGTCCTGAAATGACAAGACCACTGCTGTTCACACACAGTCTGGCCAGTAAAACTTTCTGATATGAAGCATGATGTAATTACTGCAATTACTGCCAGTCGTAAAGACAATGATTATCTAATCAGTCCAAATCAAACTCTAATGAGCAGTACTGTACAGCACAAAGCTGTCGACCCTGACATGATCGATACAGCCTCTAGCTGGCCCCTGGCTTGACTGCGCCTAATGACATGGGACTATATCCTGGGATTCTAATGGGACTCCTATATTACTTTATTTACCAAAATTTTCTTGTAATGTGTATCTAATGGAATGATAGTGGACAACCCGCCATCTGAGAGACTGAAAACCTGCCCTAGGCAGTTGGGTTAGCCCCTTGAGCCGTCAGAACTGCCCAAGGTTTCTTCCTCTACCATAACAAGTAAAAACAAAAAACGCTGCTAGGGAGTTTTTCCTTGCCCCTGTTGCTCATTGGGCCTCTTGTGTTAAGCGCTTTGTGACATGCCTTTTGTAAAAATGCGCTATATAAATAAAATTGAATTGAATTGAATTGAAAACTCTTAAAATGCATAAGCTCTAGGAGGGGACAACGAATGTTTGAATATGGTCAATAATTTTCAAACATGCCTCAACAGATCCTTTTGATTAAGCAAAGAAAAAAGTTTAAAAGCTGTGACATAGAGCAGAACATGAAATAGTCCGGTGTGGCCGCCTGTGAGCCAAAGCTAATATAAGCAGCTAATGTTAGCCTGAGGCCACCCGCAACCCCCTTCTCTCCCCCCTCATTCTCTTCCTTCACCTCCACCTCACGCGCCGTCTAATCAACTGTGAATTCCTAATAGACCCGGGCCAGGCAGATGGACTTCCCGAGGGGAAAGCCAGCGCCTCTGTCAGCACAGCCTCCCTTCAGGAGTCCAGGGCTCCGCTTCTTTCTAATGCTAACTATCCTCTTTCAAAAAGGCGCTACAGAAATATTGAGATATGAGATATGAACCGAGCGTGTTATTGTCGCAAAATAGTGAGATACTGAAGTGTGTGTTTGGACAGGGGGAGCGGGGGTCTCCAGGGTGGTTGGGAAGAGGAAGTGAGCTTTCTTTGTTGGAAACACCAAGTGAATCATAAAGATGTGCGTTTAGAGAGAAGCTCGGCAGAGATAGGTTTCAAAACAGCCCCACAGCTCTTTGGAAGAGGTCAGATGGAAAGATGGAGAGTGATATTAAAAAAAGAAAACTTATAGGCCAGGAAGTGAGAAAGATAGACAGAGGCAAATGAAAAGTTGGAGGGATTGCCCACTAGGTTAGAAGAGTGAATGTGAGAGAGAAGGAGAGAGAGAGAGAGAGAGAGAGAGTAAGGGTACGTTCACGCTTAGCGTCTTTTTTGACAAAAGAACTTGTGCAGACCGTCTTTTCACTTGTTGTCATGGAAAACCACAGGTCTCATTAAAACGCTTATGATTGGTCAGCTGTAAAAAAAAAAAGACAGCATAACGTAAGGCGTTTTTCCGCCAGAAATTTCTCAACTTCGAGCAGCAGTAAAAAGACGGTTGCAGTCGCGTTTTAAAAGAAGGGTTATAATGTAAAACAGACGCCGGCAGCACAGAAAAAGATGCTAAGTGTGAACGTACCCGAAGAGTAAAAGAGAGAGAGAGATAAAAGAAAGGGATGGGGAGCTTGTGAATGAATACCGTATAAGAATTGGAAGTATAAACACACTTTTGCAACCATGAGGGAAATTTGGTCTCTGCTTTTAACCCAATTATGAATTAGTGATATAATGTACATACTTCACACAGTATATACACACAGTGAGGTGAAGCACACACAAACCCGGGGAGCAGAGAGGGGTTAGGTGCCTTACTTAAGGGCACTTCAGCAGCGGCCAACTGGTTGAGGATGGAGCCAGCAACCTTTCAGTCCTAAGCTCTGACTCCTAACCACACCTGTCCCCACTGCTGTAGGCCTCTAGCAAGTAACACACCATTAAAATGGAATAGGAACACAAGAAGCAACAGAAAGGGACATAAGAGAATAGGTAGGGCTACACATCTCACAGACAAACAGGAAGGAGAGAGAGACAGGGTAACAAGAGGCCATGATAGAAGAAGAAATGAGGTAAAAGAAGAAGAAGAAGAAGAAGATTCAGTTGGCTAAGGCGCCATCCCATGAATTAGGGACCCGGGTTCCAGATCCTATTCAATTAAAGGCAAAAAGCCCCAAAAATAGCTTTAAAAGAAGAAGAAAGATAAAACAAAGAGACTAAACAGACAGAGGGCGAGCTGGCAGGACTAGAGGAAGAAGCCCTGTGGAAGCCCCGTGCACTCACCGCTGCTCTGGGTGATGTTGATGTCCACACGCAGCTCCGGCACGTTGGTCCCAGGGAAGGCGGCCATGCAGCTGTAGGTGGCCTGGTCACGGAACTTCATGTCCACGATCTCCAGGCTACTGGTGCCCGGGGGCATGTCGGGGTCGCTGCGCAGCACGATCAGGCTGTCGGTGGGGTAGATGGGCACGCCGTTCTTGTACCACGTGTAGTTGACCTTGTCTTGGGGCTGCGCGTCTACGTGGCAGGACAGCTTGAGGTCTCGGCCCATTTGGATGCTCTCGCTGTCCTTGTTGGAGTCAGGCGTGATTTGAAAGGTGAGGTTGCTCATGGCTGAAGGAGAAGGGTGGGGGTGGGGGGGGGGGGGTGGGGGAGGGGGGGTAAGGGGGGGGGGACACACAGTGCAAAACAAACCATTTACTGTAAGAACAAGAAGAGACATGGAGGAAGATGCTGCCTTAGAGGAAAAGTTATGTTCCATTGTATTGAGACCTATCACAATTGGGAAATAAAAGTTTCATGCAAGGCAGTAATTTTCAAACTGTGCAAACTAAATTAGAGCAATTACTCAATGAAATTGCCCTTAAAATAGGATCGATATAAATGTGTAAAAAGCTGACGGGTGGAGTTAATGAGAATAGCCGAGAATGCTGACAGCCCTCCAACCTACGGAAGCATTGATAATGTTAATGTTTAAGCTGTGTCAAAACCATTTGCGGTGATTGAAAGTTAGCAGCTCCGTGTCAGTGTTGTAGTTGGGTCAGCATTTGCCCCCCTTTAGTTCCCCTTACTTATTCATGACACTCTTACCTGCTCAACCACTGACTTATATATGAGCTCACATGCTAAGAATAGCCAATTAGCTGAGCAATAACCAAGACCGTAGTCCCTCTTACATGTGCCGACAAGAATGGCTAATCGCAGGCTTTGAAAAATGCATTTAATTAACAGGAGAAATGTATTTAATTCATAAGTGTAGACGACCGTTTGACTTCTCGCATTAATGTTGGGTACAGGTTCATTATCTGAATTTTAATGGCACGCCTTCAGAGTGTGGCAAACTTAAAGCAACTTCACTGGGTGCGTATGCTACAGTCCAATCATCCATCTGGATTTTTGCTGATTCATCCCTCAGTCATCCCAAGTGGCCTGCTTTGGCCACTGGCACAGATAAAGTTTATCTTGGAGGCAGGGAGAAGAGAGCCCATTGTGTAGACTGCCAGTCTGAGACAGTGAGATCAGCTAACAGTGATTTGAATTTCCCCTTGGGGATCAATAAAGTATCTATCTATCTATCTATCTATCTATCAGTACCTGCTACTATCTTTAAGAAACAGCACGTGTCTACAATTTGTTATTACATGTATAGACATCAAAACACGTATTAATATTCACACTGTATTAGGTGCTGGCCCTGACATCTTCTAGACAGAGAAGCGTTTAGCTATCCAGCCACTTAGCCAATTTATGTTCCTGCATCCAGTTGGTGTTCTAGGACATTTATTATAGCATCTTATAAATAAACCAAGCTGCAAAGATGATACAGTACACAGGCCAGATCTAGCCCTGCTTCACACACACACACACACACACACACACACAAATGGAAAGTCTCAAGACCTCTACATCACACACCTGGCTTCGCACAACAGATGCAATTGGAGCCAAGTGCTGGAGTGTGTTCGCATTCAGGAGACAGAGAGAGAAATGGAACAGTTTACTGCGCGTCACTCCTGTCCCATTACGAATGCTCCACCGAGAGTGGGAGGGGTGTGTGTGTGTGTGTGTGTGTGTGTGTGTGTGTGTGTGGGTGGGGGGGGGGGGGGGGGGCTCAGCCACCATATGGCTGGTGGGGTGTGTTCAAACGGATGGCGTCCGTATGCTTCTACCTGGCGGCCGCAGATTGAAGCTGGTCGGCGGTAGCGGTGGCGGCGGCGACAGCAGAAATGACAACTACGGCAGCAGATGCCACCTGTACTTCGGTGACATGCCGAGGCCCATTAACAAAGACAGAAAAAGAGGAAGACAGAGAGAGAGGTAAACAGAAAGAGAGAGAGAGAGAGAGAGAGAAAGAGAGAGGAAGCAAAAACACCTCGGCCATTCACAAACAACCATGAAGTGTCTGCCCGTTCTCTCCAATGCTAATTACTCTCCATTCCCGGCAAATTAATTGGAGTAAATAAAGATGATAGAAGACTCTAAAAATAGACGGCATGGCCCGCTGCAACGGCGGATGATGATGGCTTCCTGCAATGGCAGGATATTACCGAAACGCACTTAAACTCTGAGCTCGACACGATTAGACAGAGGCGTTGGAGATCATCAGAGATCAACTGCTCTCCGCATACATATGCGCTTGCTTGGCCCACCCACAACACTAACTGATTATGACTGACAGGCTCTATAAGCTTGAATTTTTGAATTCGTAAAGGCTCTGAGGTATTGTTATAGTCTAAGCTACGCGTAAAAATATTACGTATAAAATATTGGTCTTCGGTCAGTCACTCAGCCTATACCGTTCTAGCTATATCTACTTCTGCTTAATTGTGACTGAATTGACACAGACACACAGTGTGGCGCAGTGAATTATAATTCTACGTGTCTCTTACTTCTAACGATGAGGTTGACGTTCTTCTTGGCTGGGTTGCCCACATTGTTGATGGCGGTGCAGTTGTAGAAGCCGGAGTCTGAGGGACGGACGTTGCGTAGGGTGAGCGATCCACCGCGGGCCACCTGTCCGTTGGGTCGGGACCATGTGACCACAGGAGTGGGATAGCCTGCCGTCACCTGGCACAGCATGGTCACATCTTGCCCGGGGTCAACCACCAGTGTCTCGTTTCCAGACAGACGCAGCGCCGGGGGACCTGGGACAGTCAAGGACAGAAGGAGCTGAGGTCAAAGTGGAATGTGACATCACCGTAGGTGAGGCTGGGGTACCATGGCAGACATGTGGGTTCAGCACCAATAAATGGCCCAGAATACTGGAATTGGTGTCATTACATTTTTGCATTTAGGAGACGCCTTTATCTAAAGCCACTTACATTTTGACATCTATCTATTATTTCAGGGCCACAATTTCTACTCTACTAGCATGCCAGCCCAGTTCCTCAACCACTACGCCCACCGCACTGATATGCTTCAACACAACAACCCTTCCATATCAGAAGACCTTTGTATCCTTTGAACTTTGACCTCAGTAAGTGGAAAGTCAAGGGCAAGACTGTGATCACAAGCAGCTTGAGAGGCAACCGAGCTGAACTTTAATTGTAACAACAGAGCCAATTGAAATGTCAAACAAGACACCACATTATGCAAAACTCATAATAATATTCTGCAGTACCGCACTTGGGTCAAAGAATGAGTGATTGGGCAGTCATTTTATAATTGAACCATCAACCTTTGAGATACTAACAGACAAAGGCACAACACAAGTGGGACAGATAAGAGCCATTTAAGCACTTCTGGGAACAAAACAAAATTAGCATGACTCGCTTCCAGAGTAAATAATAGTACTCTCTCACACACACACACACACACACACACACACACACAAAAGGTCTCCATTATTAACTGTTGTATAAAAGAGATGAAAGGGATGTGGCCTCATCAACTCAAATAACAATAGCATAATCAAACATACCATCAACACAACAAAGGACACAATGCCTAGAGCTGTGTAGGGCTGTTCAGGGGAGGATTAGGAGAATCCAGAATCAAGTTTGGGGATCTACATAGGGAAGGCCTGGCTAATTTCATAAAATGATGAGTAATTACATTGACTCCACAAATATTATGTTTGTAAAAGCATGGGTTCAGACATAAATAAGGCAAATAGACTGGGT
>JAGFZM010001120.1:0-20000 GCA_017657215.1 Limnothrissa miodon
CCAGTGACAAATCTGCCTCTTACAGGTCTCTCACTCTTTCCCTTTTTCTGTGTGTGTGTGTATATGTGGAGAGAAACTCTCCAGGCTGAAAGACAAACTGTGTTTGACAGTAGTATATCAGCAAGGTTAATTCTACCATCTCACCCACTTCTGCCCTTGTAACCAATGTCCAGAATAAAAGCATGCTATAATGCTGTGGCAAGCATATCTGTCTACCATTTCTATTATACCTCTCAATCAAACAAAACAAGACCTATCACACTGATTCCATAACATAGTTGAACACATAGTTGGACAAGGTTGTTTCGGCACCTTTAGTAGTATTTAATGATTTAATGATTAAGGACTGTACTCGTTTTTACATAGTTTGTTTGTTTAATAAAACAGCACTTGTGTACTGTTTAGAAGTCAAACAACTATCACCTGAGCACCAGGGTGGAAAAAATATACTAAATTAATAATGAAAAAAATAGCACTTGAGACAGTTGTGGTCCTCTGAGACCTTTGATCTAATTAAACAGGGCTCAAGTTCTCCTCCCATCAACAACTCAATCAATACCCTTAAAACATAATAGTCTGCACCTCTTTCAAGGTCAAGTGATTTATCCAAAAAGCCACCACTTGAGAAGAATAATGGCTATGTGACTGCTACATACTCAACAAAATCATCTTTTTTTAGAATCTGACAGGACATTAGCTGCAGCCTTTTAGCCCATGAGAGAATTTAATTATTTCTTCATTTTAGAACAAGCTCCTGGAGCAACAAAAACTGTTGGTGTATTTAGACAAAGAGTTAAGTGAGCGAATGTTGGAGATATCAGCAATCCCTAGCCTGCTGGAGTGCAGCAATCCCCTAACTCTAGGAGACATCAGCACTAGGCTTCCCCGCAGGAGTGGAAGTGCAGTCGCAGCCCTTGACAATCAACTGAGTGTCCTTGTCAGTTACTCTTTTTGCACCATCAACATTACTGCCAACCTTCACATCTATCGGCTAATCAAATAAGCGCTGGCGCAAATCAGCGAATCTGATGACTGAGAATTCCTTCCGGATTTACCAGGATGACTCAAAAGCTCAACAGCCTCTCCATGGATGAACTAAGATCTATCAAGTACTGTGTATCTACTCAAGACATAAGGTCAGAGATTTTGTATAAAGATTAGGTTTTGTCATATCTGAAACACATTAGATAACCTGGGGATGTTATAGCATGTATTCACTTACAGGTTTAAATTGAGGTTTCTTTCACTTTATTCTGCAGTCGTACATATGAATCCACATAGAAGAATGACAGCAAAGACTTCAGAGTCTCAGTGTGCGGTCAATCCTTGATAACCATTAGATGCAGACATCAGCATGCGGCACCAAAACCACTAAACTTCCTACTCAATTTACGCTAGTCATTGATAAAGAGTTTCTTTCTAGTCCCTAGTGAGAGGGAAAGGTGTCCTCTTCAGGCTATCTGCTTGACCCTTTTTGCATCAATGTCATCAGCAGATTCAGTTACAAGCAGATAAGAGCTGAGACTTCTGCTCTTCTCTCACCCCTCTTCCCACCTTCGTGTGTCTCCTTGGGGTCAGTGAGAGGTCGTTTGAGCTGATCACTGGGAGACCTGGAGCCTCAGGAAACCACGGGCCTCTGCTCCCACCGGAAGATCAGGTTCCACTGACAGGCAACTTTGCTACTGGCTCTAGTGCTGTGCTGGCCAACCTGCATTCACAGGGTAAAACGACCCCCGCACCTGACTCACCAAGGAAGTCAGCCACTTTACTAACACACACACAAACTCACAGGTGAGCAGCCGTAGACACACACAAGACATGCACTCTCACTAACACACACACACAATTCCTTTCCTGCTTTTCTTAAGGACCGTGGAGATTGGAAAAGAGAGATATCTAATACTGGGAAAGTAAAACAAAACAAAAAAAAAACATATCCGTTTACAGTCTAAGTCAGGCAAAGCAGGTAGAGAATCATCACCAGTGTGTGACATCTGATAGAAAGCCAAGGCCCAGTGTAAGGAGAAAGCAAATTCCTCAGAGGATATCAGATGGAAGAGGTGTTTCACAGGCATTAGGTTTTAGGGAGTAAGGGTTAAACAGAAACGTGAAGCTGAGGGGTGTAGACAAAAGCATTCTCCTTCTTTCAGGAGTAGTGTCGCAGAAAAATGCCACTTCAGCAGGTTCTAGACTACGCAAGTTCTGAGTACTAAGCACCTTGCATACATTATTACGGTTCTCAGAAACTGTAGAAGGACTGCAGCTATGCAGCATGTAATGAGGACCATAGGCACAGATGTGTCCCTAGTTTAGGGGTAAGGAGCTGAGAGACAGGGCTGTCACCAAGACAACTTATAATCCTTTCAAACCAAAAATGATTGCAAATAAAAAGGATTTATTTGAGACAGTCAATATGTTGGTAGAGAACACCTTCATGATGAAGCTTAGTTTTGTTTTCAGGAGTTCCAGATGGCAAAAATAATGAACAATGTGTCTACTAATCTACTTCTAAGCATCTCTTGGATACATGCAGACACAACATACAGTGAAACTAATGTCTGTGTGCCAACAAAATGGAGAAGTCTGTTGTATCATCTTCTGCTTAGTCATATGTTGCAGCACCCGAAGAGTCAAAACAAAGCAAGTGTCTAACCTTTAGCCTTTTAGCAAAACTGCTGTGCGGAGAGAAAAAAGAAACATGCCCTGCATTTGCTCTTTTCCTTTTAGTGCTTTATCAATTGATTTTGGTCTGAATGAACACAGCAAGAAAACAGCACTGAGCATTTTCTCATGTCAGCTCGAAGGCCATGTGTATATTAATCAAATCATGTGCCTGCATTAATAATGATTGATTACATACAAAAGTGATTTATTAGAGTCTGCCATTTCACGAATGGATGGATTCGTTCCTTTTTATGACTCGATAACTACTCTACAAATGTGCGAACAAGAGCTCAAGACATACAGATGGAGACAGACAAACAGACAGATAGACAAGCACATAGACAGGTCCATAGACAGACAGATAGACAGACAAGCACATAGACGCGCACACAGACAGACAGGCCTATAGACAGACAGACAGACAGACAGGAAAGAGTGTAAAATGAGATAAACAAGCCAAAGGATAAACAGGATGACAAGCAGTGTTGGCATATAGTGGCCTATCACTGGCCCCTCCGTCTTCAGTTTTACACATCTACTGCTATTAGCCTTCTGAGCTGTAAAGATACAATAGTGTGTGTGTGTGTGTGTGTGTGTGTGTGCACGCGTGTGTGTGCAGAAATTTGACTTCCTGCTCCACTGATCCGGAACCTCTAACAAAGCCCCAGCTCTGTCTCCTCATCACCCCAGCCCTAACCGGCAATTTCCCTTCACCTTAAAAAGGCTCCTCGTCTGTCATGGGTGCATCTTTTAGCAACATTTAATATGGCATCTTTCAGCACTGCTCTCTCACTCACTCCTGCTAGCTGCCTCTGGCTTTCTCTTTCACTCCCTGCAGTTCTCTGTCAGTCTGTCTGGTTCTTTCCCTCATTCACTTTCCCCCTCCCTCTCTCTCTTTGCTAAATTTAGGGCAGCTCAAACACAGATGAGGATGACAGACAGGAGACGATCCATGACAATTTCTTTCAGTCCTCTTTGGATTCTCAACTCCATATGAACACACATAAACACATACATACACACTTGTACATACATCACATAGCCAGGGACAGAGATGCAAGTGCAAGTCTGATCATGAGTTGTCCCTTTCCCCCAGCAGAACCAGAACCAGCCCCATTCCCCCACCACTACTACACATATACTGCCATGAACTGCTGGTTCTGGGCTGCTGCTTGTCCCAGGTCAGTGTTGTTGGTTCCCAACCAACGTGCTAAGAGCTACGAGCTAAATTAGGGTTAGCTATGCTGCCTTCATGTGGAATGGGAAAGATGATATTTTCCAGTTTTACCACAACTGGATACCAAAAACACTGGACACCAAAAACTATCCCCTAACAGTAGCAAAAAAAAACCTTTAATACTGTATAATGCTCATTCACAACTGTTTCGCTGCTTGCTGCCGTATTGAAAAGTTCAAAGGTTATCTCATCTCGTCAACTCGTGTATCATAAAATTCTACAAGTTGCCCAGTAGAAAATACCACATGATGAGTGTTCATGTGCACTTTTTACATGGGCTTTTGGTATTTACTATAATTACCATAGCATGTGAATGCAGCATTAGTGTAGGGCTAGATAGAGTAGGTCTAAGAGCTAGAGTAGGGCTAGCTAGTGTAGAGCTAGAGCAAGGCTAACTATAGGGCTAGATAGAGTAGAGCTAGATAGTGTAGGCCTAAGAGCTAGAGTAGGGCTAGCTAGTGTAGAGCTAAGAGCTAGAGTAGGGCTAGCTAGTGAAGAGCTAGAGCAAGGCTAACTATAGGGCTAGATAGAGTAGAGCTAGCTAGAGTAGAGCTAGCTAGAGTAGGGCTAAGAGCTAGAATACAGTAACCAGTGAGACTACCTGCTATGGAGAAATACTTTGGTGTATTGTCCTGTCATTCTTGGCCTTTTTTATGGCAAAAAGCAGTTTAAAAAGTAAAAATTGCCACCTGTTACTCATACTGTCAATCCCAGTAACACTAGCTAACTGTGTTAGGTATTATATCGGATTATCTCCACAGAATAGGCCTACTAGCAAGGATGGTCTTAAGATGGTGCTTGGTCCTTCTTCAACTTTTTGTAATGTAAATCTTCTTATAACCTTATAATATGCTGTTTGTGATCATTGATTTGAAATGAATATTTATTCCAACTCAACAGGTTCCAACTCAGCACCAGCAACTAAATACAAGTCCAGAACCAAGAACCAGTAATCCTAGCAATGCTCTGGAAATGTCCTTGTGAAAAAGGGGTTTAATGTCTGATGCTATCAGTCTCTCCACAGTCTCCCTCTTCCCACTGGCTCCAGCACATACTAACACCATACATCACCCTTACGACTACTGCTGCACTCCGCTGGAAAGGCTCATGGTGTGTTATATCATCAATCACCTGTCATTTATCATAATGATGATTCTTAAATGAATTTCAGCTCTATGGCCTTATTGTGTTATTTTTACTAGTTAGCTTAATTATATTTTGTATACAAAGCTAAAAATAGCCCCGCAATTTATTAATTTACTTGAATGCAATAAAAACAAATTATATTAGCAAGTGTTGTATCATGGCAACACAGTTACCACACCAGAGATTTTTAGTTCCACAACACAGCAAGATATGATGATTATTTGTATAGACAGCAGTAAAGCAGACAGTTACAGTTTTGCCATTGACATCTGATAGTTGATCCACCATAAACAGCCTCTCAAGTGCACTAATCAGTCATATAGGAGAAATGCAGAAGAATGCATTCTGTAAAACTTGGATATTTACTGCATTGTTTCCTGCAATATTTGACTGGCTAAACCAAGTCTACTGCATTTATAGTGTCCCACTTCCATGCAGCCAACACAGTCCCTCCACCCCCACCACCCTCACTCCCCGGTGGCAAAGCCAGTCAGAGCAACAGGTTAAATGTTAACTGAAAGGGGTGTCAAAGATGATAATATGTGAGGAGCCTCACTCTCCCTCTAACCTATGATAGGAAACACTCTTACTGTTGCTACATCTCTCTCTCTCTCTCTCTCTCTCTCTCTCTCTCTCTCACATACACTCTTTCTATCCCTGAAGACACCTTTTTGTTCCTTCCTGTCAAAACACCAGACGTTCAGTGACACAGGCGGTTTTGATCTTTCATTAAACATCCTTGCAGCTAAAAGCCACCGTCAGGAAAGGTTGCACATCACAGTGTCTCCTAATTGTTTGTTCAAACTGGCCTCTATAATGGACAGGGCAGGGCTCACTCATCTGCCGATTATATAGAGGCTGCCTACTCAGCATGTTGCTATTTACAAATCCTTTCTCATTCAGCTACAGGGAAATGGTCCAATGGTCCTCTCTGGAAAACAAGCATACAAACACACCCAAAATGATAAGCAGTAGAAAGAAGTGATGAAACTTAACAGTGAGCAGTACACGTGTCTTAATTCCAGAGTGTCATATTTAAAGTTGTCCTTCCTGCAGTGATACCCTGCTTCTCGGAAACACATACCACAACCAGATAGGCACCCTTATCAATAAGCATCCCAGCAGTCACACACTGTTAAAAGAGTGTGCTTTAAAAAAAAGGACACATCTGATGCAGCCAACAGTGAGAAATTACACCACAAAGTGCCTTCAACACTTCAATCTAATCTCAGAGCTGTGTATGATGAATGGTTGGCCGGCTCGGCAGAGGCTTCTGATGTGTTGATATTACACTCTAGCGGCCTCTGTAATAACCTCATCAAGCACCTTGCATGGGCTGCTGCAGCATCTTTAATTCAAATGGACGCCCAGGTAAAAGTGATAGGCTTTACGGGCTGCGCTCTATGACTATAATGAAGTCTTCTCTGCCCCACATACCAGCCTGCAGGCAGCTAGCAGACACAGTGGTGCGACAATAAAATTATAGTGCCAGTTGCTGAAAAAAAAAGGATTCTGGGTGAGATTACCAGTGTCCAAGGTCAAAGGTCAAGTTTCAGGAAGTACAGTTTTTTGCTGCCTATTTAATGGTGCTGGTCAGGGGGAATGCATAGGGGGAATGCATGCATTATGTGGTCCACACATATCAGCTTTGGGTTTACAATTAAGATTAGTGTACTCCAGTACCAGTATAGAACCGCATTTTAGATACCGCCTCTCATTCAAATCATTCAACCAATCAATCAATTAGTTCATCAATCAATAGAGGACCTCAGCAGTCACAGCTGCCTCTGGTAGCAACTTTCCTATAGCTTTATAACCAAGCACTAGATTCTAACTTTATGTCTGAGTTATCACATTATGTGGAAAAGCAAATGACACTATTAGTAATTGTTTGATAGAGGTATGATGCTACATGGTCAGTGATTAACTTTCCAGATAGGTCACCTGAAATTGAAATGTAGTGTTTAAGTGTGAGAATAATCATAGTGAGGATAATCATATTCATTAATGTTACCAGGGACTGTCAGAAAAGAAAGCATCTTTCTCCTACTCCTTCAAGCGGCCTTATCAGAAAGAAAAAAAATGACTAAGTGTGATGCAGGTGAAAAGCTTCCCTCTCAGTAGAGCTTAGCATGAACACCTTTTGTCAGAATCTTTTTGTTACTAATGGAGCGTTTTTTCAATGGACCCCATCGTTGCACGGACGGGTTTGGGAATGTGACGCCCGAGCCAGCACTTTGTCATCCTTTCCATAACACCATGGGTAAATAAACAAGATACCAAGGCAAAGCCAGGGAAAGGGAAGGTAGGAGGGTGTCAAGATCATCCTTTTCAAAGAGTTTTGTCTTTCACTCTATTTTTCATGTTTTTCTTCTCTCTTTCACAAGGCAATAAGTGAAGTTCAGCTCTTGTGGCCATCGATAAAGCGTGTCTGCTTTTCAAGCTCCTGTTGCCATGCCAGCTCTAAAGGAATGAACTATATTTAGATAGTATTGTGGCGGCTTTCACACATCCCGGGGGGGGATGCTGTGTGACTGTTACTGCGCTTACATGCTCTTCAGTATCCCAACACTCATCCAGGTTACCCAAGATTTTGACCATATTCGGGATAAGACAAACTAGGATCCAGTATGCTTTGTTGAGGATAAGAGTGGAGGTGCAGGTGAATGGCACTGTCCTCTGCGGTGGCCAGTGGATGATGGATGATAGGGAGCATAGTCAAAATCCTGTGGAACTTTAATGTTGCTCGCTCTGATCTCTGGTTCAGGTTATGGGTTGTGGGTTGGGGTTTTAAAGTATGTAGCACTAGAAGTGATTAAGCACTGTACTGACATGTCCACATCTACAGCAGTAGTGCCCTTAAACACCTAAGCCCTCACTGCACCTTTGAGCAAGGCTCCTAAGCCCTCACTGCACCTTTGAGCAAGGCCCCTAAGCCCTCACTGCTTCCTGGGCACTGCTGTAGCAGGCAGCTACATGCTCTGTGTGTGCTTCACCTCACCGTGTGTTCTGTGGCTTCACATCATTGTGTTTCAAGATTGTGTAAAACTCAGAGCTTGATTGAACTCAGAATTTGATTTAATACATTTCAATTTCAATTGGCTCCACCCAACAGGATGCTGAATTTAATTGGAATTGGAATTAAAGGAAGCTACTGTAAACTGAATTCATTGCAGTTCAGAAATTCATTCCTTACACATTCTCAATTCAATTTCAAATTTTGTACAATCCTGGTGTGTTTCACTAATTCATGTTTGGGACAAATGCAGAGAATCAGTAAAGTGTACTTAAACTATATTAGTCTGTCTGTCCCCCTTTCAGGGTGGCATCCATCCAACACCAACCAGCAATGCTTGTAAATTCTTACTTTGATGTTGAATGGAGAAAATCTTCATTCGCAACAAACAAGTACTGTAGTGTAAGTGATGTTTGCTGCTACTGCATTGGTTTATGTTTACACTTCTCAGCAGACAAAGACTATTTTTGTACAGGGTTCTCAGCCAATGGACACCGAGCAATATGTGAGGAGATATTTATTGTATGTGCTAAAAAGTGTTACGTGTTTACAATTGGCTTAGTATCAGCAGAAAAAAAACATGCATTTACTACTGCATTCTCTCTTCAACATGTTCCACTGTAGGGAGCGAGATCAAATAGAGATCAGATGTCAGTCCAATCTGAGAGTGTTAGCAGCTGTTTCCCGACTCAGTGAGAGCAGATGACTGAGCGCCGGTGAGAGAGCTGTTTGAGAGCGCAGGATGAATGCACTCATCTCCCCAATTCCTCTTGAAATTCAGGAACGCCGAGATGAATAAGGCTCCAAAATGACTCATTCACATTTTCTCTCTCATCAGTGCAAATGACGGGCCACGCTTCTCCCTCCTCGTTTGCGGCCCCCAAACTGTGCGAAAGGCATCGCTGAGCTAAACTGGCATTTCACAAAGGGAAGCCGCGCTGGCCTACTGTTTCAGTAGATAAACAAATCAGTTATGGAGCGCACTTTTCTGTCTTTCATAATGTCATTTAAACTCATAAGAATAAAGACTACAGCTGCACTCTAGATGCACTGTGACTGGTGCAAAAACAAGCTCTCTCTATTTTCTTTGAGCAAATTGATTATTACCCTTCTCTTCACTTTGGGCCAGCAAATAGTCATAATTTGTTGCATGTTTATTAAGAGCCTTAATGGCTAGGAAATGTAAACAGTACAGAGTGAGATGGAGGAGGTGGCTGATGTCATTTGTATGTTGTGTTTGCCCATCTCCCCTCTGAATTATTTTCTTCCTGACTAATATAGTTCTAATCAGCTAAGACTTTAGTAATGGAGTTTTGTTCTTTCTTTAAATCTTCCTTTCTTTATATCTTTCACATTTTAACAATACAGATGTTCTGTGTCTAACTCTCTCCATTCTCTCCTTTTTCTGGCTATCTTTTTTATCAATGTCTTTCTATCAGCCTTTCTCTCTCTCTCTCTCTCTCTCTCTCTCTCGCTCGCTCGCTCGCTCACTCTTCCCTTAGGGTTTATGTTTGTGTTAATGACTGTGTGTCTGGTCCTGATACTGGTACTGATAACTGATAACAGACCATCAGGCAGTGTTTCCCAAGTCAGCACTGTTCTGTTCCCCACAACTAACAGGCACAACTGCAGATGCAGATCACAGTCCTGACAGGCACTACCATAGACACCTGCAGGAAGGGGGGGTCATCTGACTGCTACTAACATATGGAATCAATAATGTGCCAAAACTTTCAAATATTACAAACAAAACTGAACAAAAATAAGATTTTGTAATCATGTAAAATATCACTTTTTACCTCTTTGTTTTCATCTTGATGGGTTTTTGTTTGTTTTGGTTAAGACTCTCCCTGACTGGCACAAACTTTCATGTGTGGGTGGGATTTTCAGAGGTGCATTTCCTGGAAAATAATCCACTGTTAAATAATTCAACGTTTTAAGCTATTCCACTATTTGACTGTTCCACCACTCCAACTGTGAGTTGTCATCACCAAGCCCCCCATAAAGTGGTTCCTTTGCCTTTACAACTTTCACAACTAAAATATTTCACTATTAAATTATTTATCTTTTTAAACTATTTAAGCCTTTCATTGTTCCAACACTCCAACTGTGAGCTGTCACAACACTGTTCCCACAGACTACAACAACTGTTTCAAAATAATAATAATCACCCATACAATAATAATACACTATTAAATAATCTTATCATTTAAAATATTAAATTTTTTAGCCAGATTCCTCCCCTTACTCTCTCCTCAGACGGCCCTGTAGACCACAGTGTGTGTGTGTGTGTGTGTGTGTGTGTGTGCATATCCACATACCCACACGCGATGTGAAAACAGGAGTGTCAACTGTGCACAATGTCTAACGACCGGTGACCAGCGTCAGCCAGCCTCAGCCCCGCAAAGCTACATTCTATCAATGGCAGCCCAGTCAGCCAGATAGCCAGGCAACACGGCAGGCAGGCTGTGAGCAAACACCAGAAGGCCCAGAGATAACCTGCTTGCAGCCTGTGTGACTCCAACTCCAGCACACCATCACTAGCCCCTCTCCTCCTCCCTCTCCCCCTGCTCTCTCTTCAGACTGCCCTGTAGACACACAGCTACCTGACTGCATTGCTGGGGGAGTGGGAGGAGGCGGAGGACAGGGGGAGAGGGGGGCGGGGGTGGTGCTGTCCATGGAAGGGCTGAGCGAGAGTTGGCAGTGGTGTCACCCTGCGGTACATGCACCTGCTCCAGCCCAGTCCCCCAATGCCACCACTACACTTAATTACCAGCTTTCCAGCTCTTCCTTTTTTATTCACGACAGGATGGGGAGAGAGAGAGAGAGAGAGAGGGAGTGAGAGAGAGAGAAAGAAAGAGAGAGGGGGGTGTAAGAGGAAAATCTGGATGCAGTACATGCATAATTAAATTATATTCTCTCTCTCCCTCTCTCTCTTTCTCTCTCTCTCTCTCTCTCTCCTTTACTTTCCACCTCCGTCTCTGCCGTGGCAGTAAAAGCAGTTACTTCACCAAAAAAGAAAACACTTTTCAAATACATGACCTTCAGCTCTTGTCATCTCCACTGCAGTCATCAGTTTTTTTCTTTGTTGTTGACTTTGCCTACACTAAACACTAAGCCATCTATACTTAACGGTCATAGTGTATGTCTAAGTTATGCTATTCCAGTGTACACTGTACATCTGCAGGGAAAACTAAGTTGGCTTTACACTCATTTGCAACAGCCTATATTTACCTCCACTGCCTGGGTACAGTTAGATTATTCTGTATGGACACCATCAAATGATCACAGTTATCATGGGACAGGCAGCAACAACCAGTCCACTGTTATCTCATGCCAAAAAAGCAGGCACAAATAAGTCAAAATTCTAATTCACTATGTGACTTAAGTCGGGCTTGGCATTTACTGATAATACGTTTTTTTCCCTTTTAAGCATTTTTTTAACAGACCAGCAATAAACTTAACTGCCATCAGTAGGTGGTTGTTAAGGTAGGGGTGGCAAATTGTTAGTGTGGGTTGTTTGACTACGAGGTAAACAGGTGGGGGTTAATACGTGTGACCAGATAAAGTCACACAGCATTTTTACGGCACCTCCCTCACTCACCTTCTAAGTCATGTTTCATAGCTTTGCGCACCCGCTTCTCCACAATCTTCACAAAATCAGAGTGATCCATTTTACCCAAGCCTTGTTTGGTTAGCGACGGGAGCTAAAATGTGATTTTGCATGTCTGTCAGTGGCTTTTAAGGATTCTCACACCCTCTCCAACACCCTTGGGTCCCTGACCAACACGCCACAGTCACGCTGCCTCTCAGCCTTATCTGTTGCTGGATTACAGCTAACCATAACCTCCGGAAAAATGTCAAGCATCATAAAGTGCTCCTGTACAACCATTTGCATGCAACTGAAGCTCTGAGAAACGGCACTGATGTGGGATCAGCTGTGAAAGGGCATAATAACAAATATAGGTGACACAACCTCTAACACTGAACTGATCCCTGTTTGGCACAGTTTTATCTGTTAGACAGAGTTTGTTTTCATGAGAGTTTGAATAGCTGTTAGCCATTGCTATTGTAATACTATCCAGACCTAACAAATACAAACAATATCGTCTTTGAACCTTTCAACAACATTGCTGAACATTTCTAGTAGTTTTATCACAAAACAGCATGTAGCATAAAAAAAACAACCACAAACTACATATTCATTAACAGAAAGTGAAGATGTGAAAACAAGACATTCTGCCAAAAATCTGAACCTTTTAAGAGTTGTTCTTATATGAGAACTCAAAAGTCAGGGTTGAACCCATGGTTGATCCATCAAAGACTATTTTGTGAGGACAAGGAAAAGGCTCAAGGTGAAACTTGACAGTTGGTGAACACGACTTCTTTAAGAACAGCCACAAATGTCTCCATGGTAATATTTTTAAGGCACATCTGAGGAGACCATTTTGTCAAAAGCACAATACACTGAGAGTGGTTCCCAAGAAAAGTACACCTCCAGCACATGCCAGTGGAGCTGTGCTCCGAGGCTATGTGACTGCTGCGAGGATGTGGTGCTATGTCTACACACTCTTTTTTCAGGCCTCTGAGTTCACTTGTGTTTGTTTCCATACACACTCTCTAGACTCTAGCATCACTGTTCCTGTCACAGAGGAGGAAAAGACTCTGTTAGAAATATTGGAGTCTTTATTTGCAGTGGCTACTTTAACACACTGACACCCAGTAAGTTTAAATGTTGTCTTATTTTAGTTTTTTTATGCTTTTACCTTCTGTCTCTTAGCATTTAATTGTGTTCAGTACATTGTACATCTGTGTGCATGAATGTGCTTTCTTTTAGTTCGCACTATGCAGAGGAGTGGTTTTCTCCCTCCTAATCAGTAGCCATAGGTGGAAATGAACACAGGGCCAAACACATAGCATTAGTTAGGAGCACGTACTGTAAATAGTGATCGAAAAGAGGACGAATAACAGTAATTAAGAATAAACCCACAATTACCCTGCCGAGGTTTGGACTGTAGCATGCACACTGCAGTCTCATTACCAGCGAAGGTGCATAGCTAAAGTTGGTGGCAGTGTGTGTGTGTGTGTGTGTGTGTGTGTGTGTGTTTGGGTGGGGAAGGGTAGGGGAGGGGTTAGGAAGTGATGGGTACTGATTTTAATTGGGAGAGAACACAGAGGCTCTGTGGGGGTCAGCACAAAGCGTTGACAAAGCTATCTGTGTAGCGGCGTACAAAAATGGAAGGCGAAAGAGAGAGCAGAGGCTGCCAGCTATGATGGATGAATTAGAAACTCTGGGACTAATGCATTTTTGGGAGCAAAGAGGGAAAAAAAAACAAAACTGTCTGGAATCACTCCATGGCCCTATAAGAGTGATGAAAAAACAACAAACAGAGAGGGGGGGGAAGGGGAAAGCAGCAGAAAGAAAGAATGGAGGAGAGAGTGAAGTGGTGTTATACTGCCTACTGCACTGCACCAAAAATTTACACAGCGTACCGCACAACCTCCTGTTAAGATCCCAGAGCTACCAGGAAGCAGGGAGAGAGGGAGAGAGAAAGAGTGAAAGAGGAAGAGAGAAAGAGAGAGCGACAGAGAAGTCACTGTTACTGCCACTTCTGTGCACACACACACACACACACACACACACACACACGTGTGTGCACACACACACTGAGAAGGGAAGCTGAGAGACAACCATTTACACATGCAATTTATTCATACGGTTAACACTGTAAATACTCCCCACGTACTGCAGCCACTGTGGCGTGCCAAAAAGCTCAGTCCACAACAAGAAACTCCAGCCATGTGGAAAGCCCCCACCATCATACCACAAACACACACACACACACACACACACACACACACACACACACACAGTACTCATTCATTACATGAGACCAGCACAATGTACTCAATAGCAGCTTGCGAATGCCTCCAGTCAACTCAAGAGTCTGACTCCTGCCTACTAGGCACTGGACTCCGCTAGCTGCGATTCGCCAGCCCGTGACCCCGTCGGCGATTTTAATGAGCGGCGCGGCGAGCCCTCAGTAGCTTCCTCCGCTCCGCTAAGCCGGTGGGGACATGAGCGAGAACAGTGCGCCTGGGACAGGGGCATGTCTTAATGAGATCAGCTCTCAGCTCACAGCACAGGACCAGCAAATAGGGGGACATTCTGTGTGTGAGTGTGTGTGCGTGTGTGTCTGTGTGTGTGTAAGTTCATGGGCACTTCCACATCTCAGAGTCCCTAAAAAAGTGACAGGCACATGTGCTGGTGTGTGCTGGCAGCCGAACATCAAGAGGAGATAAGAAGGCAGTAAGGAGAAAGATAGACAGCTGAAGCATGCTGGCCAACATGCTTTGTTCAATGCCACTTATCCCTTTGATGAGGCTAAGATTACAGACACCTTCAGAGAAAGAAAGCCTAATTATTACCCAACATTATATTTCAGTGTATGCAACACTGTCCATACCAAAGACATTCCAGATATCATGATGATGAACCAAATGATACAGCTATGACGCTACAGGTCAGCATGCTTTTGTCATAAACAAAAGAACAAGACAAATGCATAATACAATTATTATTGTCTTTATGTAACTGCTGAAGACAGTTCTACAACTTGTTATGTAATATGGTTTCTGTCTAAGCTCTGAGTCTAACAGTATGCAAAGACGAGGACCAGGGGAGTATGGGTAAGCAGTATGTAGCAGTGAGCAGTATGCATCTCACACACGCAGTAGAGGCACACTTCTATTGTAAACACACTTCCTAGATAGATGGCCCATTTCATGTTCTTTGTTCATCCATGAGTATCTTTATCATTGGGGTCTCAGGCAGTAAATAGGTTTGCTTCCACCAACACAAACTTAATTAGCAATCATAAAATCTGAGTTCAAATGATTGTTCTGACCTGATGTTTAGTGATTGTCCTGTAGTGTGTGGTGTTCCCTACGTACCTCCAAATCTTATACAAGCGTGTTACGATCAGGGAGAAAAATTGCCAGTTCTCTTCATGTGTGTGGTGTAGTCCTGATTTTTTTTTATTAATAGGAATTTAAAATGTGTAGTGTGGGGTCAACTTTAGATAGACAATACAACAAACAGGTTTCCAAAACAACTGCTGAATGGAAGGGAAAAAAATATTTATCAAACAGAGAGTACTATCCAACAAATATACAAACAAAACAAACCAAACACAACATCCTTTTTTTACAGAATCAAGTGGCACGCTGCCTTTGAATGAAAAGGATAGGAGGAATAAGTTAAGAGTCAGAGAAAGTAGGGGAAGAGAGGAGGACAGAAGAGTAGATGAGGAGGACAGGAGAGAAGAGAGGGGAGAGAGAGGAGGAGGAGAGTAAGGGAACAGGAGAATATAGGAGGACAGGAAAGGAGAGAAAGGCAGTGGATGGATTTACAAAGTGAAGCACGAGGACAGGCTGAGTTAAACAAAGAGATGGCCCATGGGTTGGGATCACTATAGCTCAGGGGTCTTCAACCTTTTTCAGCTCAAGGACCCCTTGGCTGTGAGAGCGACTGAGCACGGACCCCCACATCTGTGGGATAAGATAGCTGCCAAAATATTCGTGTCCATATATTTGATACACGTGCGTATTTAGTTGTGCATAAAATAAACATTTGAGACTTCTCAAATGAGTTCAGTCATGCATAAAATAAAGTGTGTGTATGTTATCCACCAGAATACGGATGGAAAAAAATTAAAAACTCAAAAATTACAAGTACAAAATCAAAATTTCAATACGCCTCTCAATATTATGGATACCACTTTGAACACGTTACTCAACTGTCAAAATACGTCATCGCCCCATTCACAGGCATTACTTGTTGAGAAAAGAAACTTTTTGACAGCTATCTTACTCCATACACACCTGGCCCACCTCAAATCCTGCCGTCATTTGGACCGTCAGTCGAGTGCCTACATGCATGCACGCACACACACGAACACACACATTCTAAACTCGTTTCTTTACATAGTTGCATAAATTCGCCCTATAACAGAATGAATGTCACAAGGGTTAACTAGCTGGATATATTCAGCTAAATTCAGGCAAAGCTTAATTAGCTCAAACTGATAAAGACAGAAAGCCGATCTTCCTCTTGTGTAAAATAACTTTGTCTTTCAGAAGGAAACACAAACACATGAGATTATCGTTATTGTTTTATTGTGATGGAACGTTGGATGAATGAATTCGCGCAGAACGCCTTGAAGCGCAAAGACCGCAGACTCTCATAAAAAAAAAAAAAACAAAGCAAAACATCACACAGAACAAATACCCCGCAAAGTTCAGGGTCCATCAGTCCCGACACTGAACAGACAAATCAAACGTAATTTATCTCCCGGAATGAAAAGAACGAGTTTGCTGAATACGAAGCTATTTAACTAAAACGCACGGGGGGAAGTGTTCTTTAATCGCGATGATCCAACTCAAATAAAAAAAAAGAGACACATTTCACATTTTTTTAGAGGCCTAGTGGGACGAAGAATTAAAGATAACTGATCAGCTACCAGGTCCTAGTGAGAGCACTGAACCTGGTGAGTGGAACAGAGCTTCTCTATTCTAGGACGGACGGAATTTGTGAGGCAGTGTCACATCAGGCTCAGGCTGAAGTGGTGACCTGTATTTGTACATTTATGAATGCTATGTGTTTTGGCATAGGTTAGCAAAATGTTACACAGGGATCACGTGATCACATGCATGATTCATGGGTAGCCTACAATGTGTTATTTAAAAACGAATATGAAGCAATTTTCTTTTGAACATTATGTTAACTATGACAATTTTTATTTTTTGGAAGAGAAAAAAAATGCCTCAGACGAAATATTTTTGCGGACCCCCTGCAGTACCTCCGCGGACCCCCGGTTGAAGACCCCTGCTATAGCTCATTGCCTTGGGGCAATTTTTGTAGTGTGTGTGTGTGTGTGTGTGTGTATGTGTGTGTGTGTGTGTGTGTGCGCCCGCGCGTGCCTGCCTGTGCTTGTGAGTCTACATGGAAACTTAGGCAGGTCGACGAGGAGGAGGAGGATGAAGAGGTTGAGGAGGAGGAAGCTGGTTAAACACATCTGACAGATAAAAGGAGTAACCAGGCGCCAGCGAGGAGCTCGCTCAATGCATACAGCATACAGCCGACAGCACACACTTGTGACGGGAGAAAAGAGGTTAAGCAAAGGCACATAACCCACAACTTCAGACACACACACACACACACACATACACACACTCACACACACACACACTGCTGAGTGTGGACTACAGAATTTTCCCTGAATGGTTCAAGTTTGCATAGCAACTCAAGAAACATTCTTTCACTGAAAACAAACAACCGACCGATTAAAATGGTATTTAAGTCACCAAATAAGACTTTCTCCACATAAGGTGTTCACAGCAAGGCGAGAGTGGGACACAAATGTTACTCCACTAAGCACAAAAGCTCTTCTGAGAGTTCGCCTATCAGTTTGTGAAATGAAAGAGTACCTCAAACAAAAAAAAAGTCTTCATAGACGGACAGTCCCTTTAATCAAACCGAGTGCCATTCTTTTCCAAAGTCAAACTTCTAAGGGCCTTGACCACCACAAACACTCTTTTGAAAGGCTGTAATCTCAGAGGCTTGCTGTTTATCTGGGGGAGGATTAGCTGTTTTAAAGTGCCTGATCCTGCTTCTGTCACTGTGTGAGCTGATATTGTGTGTAACAACAGCTTTAAATTGTGAAATTCCAAACACATTTCAACTATGTATTTAATGAGTCAATGAGTTTTATTTTTTTCTAAAATACTGAGTGTGTGACTGGTAAACAAAAATAGTAGATGCATTTACTTTTCTGCACTGGCACCTCATATGATTATACATTGAGTCATACATTACAATTACTTCATACAAACAATAGCTAGTGAAGACAAACAGACACAAATACACACACACACACACACACACAAAGAGAGAGAGAGAGAGAGAGAGAGAGAGAAAGAGAGAGCGCAGTAATAGCCCCAAGACCAAGGATTCAAGCTTCTGTAAATCCTTCACAAACACGCTCCAGCTCCCCAACTCATCTGCTCCCCACTGTCTCCATCCTTCTCTGGGCTGGCCCAGTGGTACAACAAGGCCCTCCATATGTTCTGCTTTAGGATACAACTGCAAACTCCCTCCATGGGCTCATATTGTAACTCGCACCGTTTCACCGATTGTTACAAGAGAAGAATAAAGAAAGAGAAGTGAGAGGAAAGAGGAGAGAAAAGAGGGAAGGAATGGAGAGGTGAGAAAAAATAGGGGAGAAGAGGAGAGGAATTAAAGGAGGAGGGAAGGAACCACACTTCTGTGCACACATGTCAAACAGAGCCTTGTTAGACTGTATAACCCAGCCTGTCCCAAAACAGATGGGGGAATATGGGAGTTTGAGTGGATGGAGAGTGGCGGGGGCTGCATCACAAACATGCTATTATTGGGAACATGGGACGTCTCATATCACCCACTGATTTATTGGAGCCGGGGAGCTGAGAGCGGGAAAGGGATGGAGAGAGAGGGGATAATGAGAAAGAGAAAAGGGGATGAGAAAAGGATGGGGAGAGAAAAAGAGAGTGAACCTGAGTGAAAAGAAAGTGAAAACATGCAGGAGTGCTAAAAAAGAGGAAGAAGAGAGGATGAAAGAGAGGGAGGGAGTGGGAGATCTCACACACATACGTCTCTGCCACCCTATACAGTGGAGACATGCACATTTTAAAGGTGGCTTCCAGAGGGCCATCTGCACTGTCCCAGTCTATGATAAATAACCCTGCAATATAAAACCTCATTTGAAACCATTTGGCCAACATTACTTTTCAGCTGAGAAGCCTGAATTTCAGCAACCATGAGCAAATTTAATGCAAAGGTAAACCACCTGTTCTGGGTAGTTTGACAAGCCAGATAAGCTCTTTCTTTCACTGGGCTTAAACAATTAAGTTTAGAAATATCTTTTTTATATTGACATCCTTTGACATAATGTAAGCCATCTGGTCACTGACAACTTAAATCTGCTTTAGTTCAGTGTAATAATATAGTTTCATTAGCATAAGGTTAAATACTGTGAACAAACTTCTAAGTTTGTATAATTCTATGAGTGATTTGTGTTAAGATTTCATTCATGCCGTCTTTAAATGATTAAAACACTGTCAGAACCATTATTGCAGGTCAGTTCTCCATGTCTATAGGGATACCGTGGAGAGACAGTAAAATGCATTAGTAATTTGTAATTGACACTTGATACTTGAATTTAATCTGCAAAGCATAACCTCTATTGAACTGTCATAGTTCAAACTGCTCTCCATAATGGTGCTCTTAAAGATAGGCTCTACTACAATAACTTTTAGCGCCGCATTATTGCCTCACATCCCACTCAATTGAGTGGCATAAAATGACTACGCTTTAGCTAGTGATAACTGTGTGTGGAAATAGAGGGGCAAGGGGTTACTGGTGATGAGCTCAGAGAACACATCTCCCGTTAGTTATTGGCACGGCAACAGGTCTGTGTCACAGCGTCATCATCCAGTACATTACCAGAGACCAAAAGAACACGGCCACAGGTGACTCACACGAATGTGCATGTGACTAAATACCAGTTACACTGACACGTTATTGAGCTACAATACATTGCAATGATGTGCATTACAGAACAACTTTTTATTGTTATTGCCGGTTAAAAAAACTGAATTGTCACAATGTTTTTCAGCATAAGGCAGAGAAGACCACATTCTGTATCCTTCTGGTGCCATAACTCACCACTGCTTGAAAGCTCTCTGGACCATGACACACATGCATACACACACACACATATGCACAAACACACACGCACACACAGAGAGAGACACACCACCACTTAGGAGACAAAGGATGGAGCAATTCTCTCTCTGCAGCCAATTAATCATGCTGTCAGCTTGGGAAATGTCAAAACA
>JAGFZM010001120.1:40271-79609 GCA_017657215.1 Limnothrissa miodon
GTGTGTGTGTGTGTGTGTGTGTGTGTGTGTGTGTGTGTGTGTGTGTGAAAAAGGGTTTAGGGTTACTCAAACTATAACTATAAACTGGCAAGGAGTAGAACTGTGGGAACGGGAATTTCATCTGCTCAGTTGTGAGAGACCTTGACGCAAATAGAAAGACTATGTCTCGAACAAAGAGCATGGCATGATGTTGGATGTATTGTAATAGCTTATCCAGCAAATCGCTTCTCATTCCAAACATGCCTCAACATCTTTGAGAGAGAAAACCCAAAATAACTGAATGTGTATCTCCTTTTTCTTTCTCCCTTCATAATTCTCCCTAGCCTAGATTGGATTAGACTGTGGAAGCATTTGAAGGTTGCTCAAAATTAATCATGTTTTTGAACAGTTGAACTGCAGTGAGAAACACACACACACACACACAAACAAAGAGGAGCTCTCAATTTTTCTCCTGAAAACTTTTTTTTGTTTCAGGAAAACACTGAAGAGACAAACTTTGTAACTGCAGTCTCACCATCAAAATAACTGCCATCTGTGAATGCCTTTCCCCTTACAACAAATTAAGACTGGAAACATTTTACAGCCCATAATTCATTCACCAAGTCTAGTTTTTTTTTCCCTTTCCAGTGGCTCAGTAAAACCTGAGTGCGGAGGAGAATAATTAATTGGTGTTCAGGGGGGTCCGTGGGGAGGAGTGGCACAGGAAGATGCCCTGAGAGGGTTGCTGCTCTTGCAGATTGTTGTTGGAGAACTGACTCATTAGCACACGAATGTGCCTGCACATGCACACAAGTACACACACACACACACACACACAAGCGCAACAACTCCACTCAGGCACTCACATTATCATAATAATCCAACAAGTATGGATGACTCAGTAAACACACATGCACTAACAATACGGAAGAAATGGAAACAATGTTTACTGCAACATGATGAAAGGAGATAATAAGCTACAATGTAAAAATGTAACTGGTAGAAATGTTTTGTTAGGTCATGTTAACAAGAAGGTAAGGTATTTCTAAGCTGAGTAAGCTAAGTAAGTGCGTTCAACCAATAACAGAGCATGTGCTAAACATTTGGATACATTTGATCCTCCTTTTTTCATTAATTAGAGTCCGCACAGGAACTGCAGTGCACATGCCTGACATGTCGTACACAGCTCCATCCTCAAGGTGGCAGCCTTGCACTTACATCAAAGTTACATCTATAAAACACATCATGTTTTAAGCTCAAATAAAAAAGTAAAGAGCAAACCCCCATTTGCAAATTAGCAAGTACTGGCAAAATGCTAATCCCATTCACCTTGTGTTGAAAGACCGTAGACTGTAGACTGTTTATGAAAGCCACATTATATTACCAAGGTCACCTCCCTTTTTGTTTATTCAAGGCTCTGTTCCTAATCTGCATGTAACTACCACGCTGTCTCAAAGAAACAGTTTCTATGGGAGCTGACAGCAGAGCCAGTAACACCAATATAAAATTGTATTTTTGATGTATAGGAGCACAATAAAGAGATCAAGCAGTACACTAGCAAAGAGGCTACAAAGACACCACTGATTCCAGATATAAAAAGTATTGATAAGCTTCCAGGCTGAGTTCACTAGTATCACCATATACTCTCATATACTGGTCATGAAACTGAAAATAGTCATTAAAATTGAAAATGGAAAACACATTCATTATTTTTACCTAAAATGAGTGAATAAAATATGGAGGGATGAGACACATTGCTTACCATGAGCTATACATCCCTTTCCTTATGTGCCATCCAAATGAACACACTGATCTGACTGTTCTGTACACAGGACTTCTGTCCTGGCCAAGAGAAACAAAAATAAAGATGGGCTTCAGATGGTGCCTGGATAAAGTGAGAAGTGGTCTGATCAGCTGATGTAGGTGTCCTGACAGAACCAGGTCATACAAGCAAGCCAGCTCATCCCTGCAGCTCATTCGTGCCAAATTAATTTGGCCTATGTTCCTATTCACTAGAAGTTTCTCCAATGTCCTTGCAGGACAAAAAAAACAAACCTGTAATTGGCCAAGAAAATCCAAGTAGGACAACTTCTCTGTGGCTGAGGGAGGACTTACTTCTAAAGGTTACTTGTCCCAGTCTGCACACAATGAGAACTGAGATCATTAGACATATAGAACACATACACTAGACATATACAACTTATAATAATATGTTCTAAATTGCATCAGAATCATGCCCTATCCTTGATGTTACTTATACTCTGTTATCATAATGCATCCTTAATGTTACTAATTTATACTCTGTTAATAATGTAGAACCAAATGTATACTCTGTTAATAATGTAGAATGTAATGTTTTGGTGGTATAAATGAGGCTCAGACACTTTCAAAGTTTAGCATAGCATTCAAAACAATAAAACCAAGCAGAAGCATTCATTCATTCCTTGTGACACCACTTGCTATGGCAACCATCCACTGACAAGAATCACTGCTGCACTGCTTCTCTCATCAGTCTCTCAGGGGGAGGCTGTGCGAAGCTCGTCAGAGGGATTATACAGGTGATTTCTGTCTGTTTGTTTATCTTTCCATGGCACACCAAGCATACCAACCTGTGTGTCCTTGTGTAAGCAAGTACCTTCAGTTTAAATGGGACCAAAGCAACTATGACATGCACCGGAAAAAGGTATGGCTGAAATATTCCCGATGACAAAGTTGATTATAAGAATTCTAATCTGTATTATAGCAAAAATGCTTTCTAATTCTAATCTGTATTATAGCAAAAATGCTTTATATTCTAATCTATATTATAGCAAAAATGCTTTATATTGTGTTAAACATGATTACAAGGAGGATAAAAACAAAGGCATCTGTAGACTGTATTTGAACAGATAACTGCACATACAGTGCACATAGTTTTATTTATTGAAAGATCTGATATTGTTTTTATCTTTTCAGGTATCCTCTGCAAAAGCAACCATAAGTAAAACTCCACCTAAAACATATGGCCACTTAATGAACAAAACTAAAAAGAAGAAGGTAGGAAGATCAGAAAGGTGTTTTCTCATTTTTTTCCCACAAGATGGCAGTATCTACTCAGTTACAGGAGTATCCAAATCTATGGATCTGATTTACCACAGAATAAAACTCCAATAATATAGTAGGCCTAACCAACATTAACCAAACAATGCAACCAACGACTGAAATTCAACATATGGTAATGGCATAAAACTGTTCCTAAGTAATTGTCCCTATTTTGTTCAAGCTTGAGGAAGATCGCATATCTATCATTGAGAGAGACAACCACATCCTCTTGGAGAAGATTTCCCACATCATGACGACCACTGGAAGAGTTGACAATAAAAATGACCACATAAACAAAAGGTAGAGAGACTGTAAAACCTAAAACTAAAAACCCATTACACACCAAATAATAATAATACATATATTGTAGTGTCTTCCTTTATTTACCTTTAGTAACCTTAGCCTGTAATTTGTCAGACTTAGCAGTGAGAAAAGACAAAAGGATCTCTTGCAAATTACTGCGGAAAACCTGAGAATACTTGAGCGCTTAACCCAGTGTGGACCACACTACAGTGTTCAACTGTGGCGAGAGGATTGGTTGAGGACTACCACACTGATGGAGGCCATTGGAAGATATCCTCGAATGAAGCCAGCACAGGTGAATAATGTGGCACAGGACTGGGCCTATACCACTTTTTTTCTAGCCTATATACTGTGAGCCTAATGCCTTTAACTTTCCTTTTTTCATGTTCTCATTTGGCTGTTTTTTTCTTTTCTCATTTCAGCCCCCAAAGTATAGGATACAGTCTGACAAAAATACATCACAAGTGACAAAATTGGCATAACAATGACACCTGAACCAGAACAAAATGATAGTTCTAAAGTAAAGAATCAGGAATGAGAGCCCTGTGCTGAAAGGCGCAGCAGAAATTCCCAGGAAGAAATGAAAACTAACAACCAGCAGGATGAGATGAATGCTGATTGCAGATGAGGAAACCAAGCCTGATCAATAAAATGTAAATAACTCTCCACTGATGTGATAAAAAAATAAAAAAAAATAAAGTCAACCATGTGGAATAGTGGTTGTGAATAGCCTACAATAAAGACAATACATACTATAACTGTGTGTGTGTGTGTGTGTGTGTGTGTGTGTGTGTGTGTGAAGGAGTAAAAACGGATCAAGGAGTATAGGCCTAATTGTTTGCTATTTGAATTAGTAATCAAACACGAGGTGGCACTCTCTGACCCCTTGTTCAAAGCATTTAATTGATAACCATTTTAATATCATTCACATCTGCATGCTTAAGATTCTTATGTCATTCTTATCCTTTTACGGAAGCGTTTGAAATCCTACCCATGTCAGGTCACTCTAAATAGAAATCGATATTAAAAGATTCCTTTCTAAATCTGCGATTAGAGGCCAAAGAAGAAGAAGAAGAAGAAGCGTTTAAAGCTGTCGTTGAAATGTCGAGCCGGTGGTTTCCCCCACGGTCCATATTCACAGTTACACTACCGGTGCAGAAGTAACCGCGGAATTGAACTGCGTCTTGCATTTGCCGAGCCAACTTTGATCGTCTAACGTTAGACACAATTTACTTGCATCTTTTTAGTATGGTATTCTTGTCAGTCTTGTAAAATAATTAAGGACAATCACGATGAATCTTGACAGACTGCGAAAGCGTGTTCGACATTACATAGATCAGGTATGAAATCAGTTTGGTCTTGTTACTGCAGTTAGCCAATGGTTTTCTAGCATTATAACTATTAGCTCATCTGTCCAAATATAACCTAGCTTCACCGCTAACTTGCAAGCTAGCTTCCTTAGCTAACTTCGTCATCTGGACAGTTAACTCAATATCTGACAAATGTAATGAAACTTGCTTTGTCAAACTAGTGATTTTAGTAAACCACATATAAACTGTTCCCGGGCCTTGTTTCAGGGCCCGTGTCGTCATCCTGAAAAGCCAGCAATCATTGGGACCATGTAGCTAGTGACTTGCTAACACCAGCTAGCATTAACTATAGAAGTAATATCCAAGTGTTACGCAACTTTGCAATTAATGAATTGGGATTGCTGACTGTCAGGTTATCATGCCAGTCAGGTAGTAAGTGGTGGGGTGTGATTCACTCTGCAGAGAAATTCTTCGCTCATAAGGCAATCAGTGCATTCTTACGATAACAATGGTTAACGTTAATGTAAAAAAACTGAAATGTGCTAACGTCAGAAATGTTCCAATAACTGCGCTTGTTGGTGGAGCTTAAGTTTCTTAATGATACAAATAATTCACCTGAATGTATTTACGAAGTATAACTAATGCAATGCAAGACAACGGGTTCAGGATGAAGCGGTAGTAAAACATTAGTCAGTTGTAAGTGCTTAGTCTTTTGTGCTTCTTGACTGGTGCACTCACGATGACAAACATGTCCTGTCTAATAGCAAATAACCTACCGATTGCTGCATAGACACAGTGCTTAACTGTCTTCACATGCCAACTGTTTCCTCTCTTTCTACAGCAACAGTATCAAAGTGCCCTTTTTTGGGCAGACAAAATAGCTTCTCTTTCACATGGTAAGTGACATTTTTGTGAAATAGGTTTAAAAATAGTGTTTATCATAATGTATTTGCGTAACAGATGGCATACAGTAGGTTAGGGCCTAATGGGTATTATCTATTCTGTTTACAGAGGATCCTCAAGACATTTACTGGTTAGCACAGTGCCTTTACCTTACAAATCAATATCACCGAGCCTCTCATGCCCTCAGATCAAGGAAACTTGATAAGGTATGATACAGGCTTATTCAATGCAGTGAATTGGTTCTCTACATCCGTTCAGGCATCTCTGTAATGCCATTAGGTACACTGATTATACTAAGTAAGAGCCTGCCTCTTTCATTGCAGCTGTATGGAGCTTGTCAATACCTCGCTGCTAGATGCCATGTGAGTATTAAACATGAAAAGTAATCATAGTTGTTCTGATTGTAAATCTTGTTTATGCCTCTGTATAATGCTGTGCTTCTGTATAATGAGTCATTGGGTCAGTAGGTATCAGAGTTAAAGGATCTCCACTGAACAGCTGTCAGAAGCATGGTCTTATGTCCTTGCTTGCTTTCCTCCAGTATGCTGCCAAAGAGTATCAACAAGCCCTAGACATTCTGGACATGGAAGAACCTGCCAGTAAGAAATTGCTTGATAAGACGATAAAGGAGGACAATGGAGTTAAGGACAGCGCCAAGGAATGGGAGATGTCTCCAGCTTCAGTAAGTTGCAGCCAGTTACCCAAGGAAAGAACTTGTCTAGGTTATTGTGTTTATAGCCACTTGAAAGGTAATGGGACATGGTTGGCATTTGAATTTAAGCAAATTGTGTAATTTAATTATATTTAGGATATATAATTTTATACAGTACTGTGGAAAAGTTCTTTCTACTCTGGAAGACGCTTCACATTTTTAGTTTTTGTTCTAGTTTTTGTTTTATTTCTGTAGTGGTGTAAGAAGTAGTACCGGTACATTAAATGTGTCCTTAAAATACTTTGTACAGATTTCCAGTATTTTCATAATGTATTCAGTTAATGTAAGTGTAATGTAAATATAAATGTTCCTTATAGAACAGAATATAACCCTAGGGTAATTTTTACACAGTACTTCATAACTCTCTACTACAAGATATCCAACAGATACTGTATTATATTCTGATATGTTGCAAGATATTAGAAAGAAATTAACTTCATAGATTGCCTCGCTGAACTGTTTACACCAATTCTTCCCAAGCTAAAGCTGTTTTGAGTCTTGAAAATATTGAAAACATTTTTACTCTTTAGGATCAACATCTGCCCAAAATAGTTTGTTGCCTAGCAGTTTGTTAGTGTATAAAAACTGGCTTAGTTTCACAGAATTGTTTTACACCCAGTAACTATATGCATGTGACGTGAACTTTTCTTGTCTCCTTGTAATAGTTGTATGTTCAATTATCGCGTTGGTCAACATTGACAAATCAGCTGTGATGCCAAAAGAAGAGTTTAATCAACTGCAATAGTTTGAACAACTTTTGCGCTGTGTGGCCATGGTTCTAACCAGATTTCTTGAGGCATAAATTATAAAACACTGTGAGTTGTGTTGATGTCGCGTCCATCAGCTATAAACAAACTGACATGCTGAATGTGATGCCTATAGTGTAGTTATATGGACAGATTTAGCTAATCAGTGGTTTGTTGTATAAGGTTTTGTAAATGAAGATTTTATCAAAAAACGATAAAGCCACTAAAGACTTAACAAAGCTATGGTTAAGGGTGTTGTTGAGACTTCTCTTGACTAATATTTATACCCATAGAAGGCTGCTCAACAGGTCTGTTTTTATTTCTCTTTGATGCCTGATGTGCTTTGACACCAGAAAGCTCTTGACTTTCAACTCCAGAGCGCCTCCTGTTTTTGAAGGGGTGTCTGTGTCTGTGTGTGTGCGCGCGCATGTGTGTGTACTGTATCTGTGTGAGTTCTGATTCTACTTTGGTGCACTTCCTCAGATCAGCAGCTCCATCTGCCTGTTGCGGGGGAAGATCTATGACGCCATGGACAACAGGCCGCTGGCCACGTCCAGCTACAAAGAGGCCTTAAAACTTGACGTCTACTGCTTTGAAGCCTTTGACCTTTTAACGTCTCATCACATGCTGACCGCCCAAGAAGGTTAGGATGTAGCACGCTCACTGAATGAAAACTCACGCTAAATCCCTGTGTGTCCCCTGAGCCCTGAACCCCCAAGGACAGACTTATTCATGAACATTCACCATTCTGCAAGGGCTGATAGTTGGGCTTTTAGACCTTCTTGATTCAAACAAGCTTGAAATTGATTGGACAGTAATATAGGTTATGATGTTATGTGTGGTATTGAACTATGGAGGGGTGGGGAACCTTTTATTTGCAATTTATGGTCCTTTCTGGCAACTGAACTGAAGGTGCCCTTCTATCCTTCTGTATTCAAATATCCTTTTGATTTTAGCGTTTTCTCTCTATTGTAGAAAAAGATTTTTTGGATTCTCTTCCGGTAAGTCAACAGTGCACGGAAGAAGAGGAGGAGCTGCTCCGGTTTTTGTTTGAAAATAAACTGAAAAAGGTATGGAGAACAGATGAGCAGAATTCTATGTCAACTTTGACGTAAATGATTAGCATTTGAGCACAGTGGAGATGCTAATGGCATTGTTCACTGACCCACACACTCACCCAAAGCTCTTCATCTTTTCTGTTCTGTTTGCAGTATAACAAACCCAGTGAAATGGTTATTCCCGACTTGGCCAACGGTCTCCAGGACAACTTGGATGTAGTCGTCTCTTTAGCAGAGCGACATTACTACAACTGTGACTTCAAAATGTGCTATAAACTCACTTCTATGTACGTTGTCATGCAGTTAGAAAACTGCAGTTGTAGGCACTGTTAATGTGTGATGTATTTTTATTCACAGACTTTTCAATTGATTCAATATTAGCATATTTATACAGGTTCATCACTCTAATAGGCATTTTTGTCATTACAGGGTAATGGTGAAGGATCCATTCCATGCCAACTGTTTACCTGTGCACATAGGAACTTTAGTAGAACTCAGTAAAGCAAATGGTAAGAAAACTACTTGGATTCATTGTGTAGTGATGTTTGTTTTTCTACTGTAAGTATGTAAATCTCTCTCTTTCTCCTGTCCAAAGACTACTAATGTAAATTAGCCATAGATTATAATCTGGCCCAGTTTTATACTGGGCATTCTTCCTGTTAAAAAAGTATATAAATAAATTAATAATTATATTGAATCATTAATTTAATTATTAATTCATAATAATGAATTAATGATATAATAAAACATTCACATTACAATTAGTCATTTGGTCTGGGTCAAATATGTTGAGTGTTGAGGATCAAACCATATGACAGAAAGGGCCTCTTTGGTTAAATGGAAAGTTGTTTTGCAAATTTAGTCTGTTGCTAGTTAAGTATGAACTTTGAATGATGTTGCCTTGCACTTTAATATTAAATAAGATTTAAAGTAGGGAAGATGCTAAAGGTGAAGTATCGTTTTATGGTGGGTGTGTTGGCAATTACATCACTGAACAACATTGTGTAAAATCATTTTGCTTGTCTGTAAATGGCAATCTTCAATGTATAATTGAATGTTTTTTTTTTGTTTGTTTTTTCTTTTTTGTCATTTCAGAGCTGTTTTATCTTTCACACAAGCTGGTGGACTTGTATCCTAATAACCCGGTAAATAAGTCTTTTCAAATTCTTGTTCTTTTATAGCTACTTTGTGTGATGTTGACCTGTCAGATAGATGGCGTAGGTGAACACTGAAAGAAACATAAACATAACTATGTGCACGCCTATCTCGCCTGCGCGTCTCTCCAACCCTGATGTCTGCCATGGCCTTCCAATAGAATATTCCAGTAGGCTCTCACTGTAGTGCTTTAAAAAAGTGCTTTTCTCCTGTCAGGATTTGTTTTGGAAAGGTCTACCATCAGAAAAGGTCTTTTTCCTTCATGGTAGATTCTAGGGAAAAACGCACCATGTGACATTTCCTCAAACACCCATCAAGAAACCCTTTACTCTTTTACAGAATTGAAATTAAGTCCTCGATGTAGTCCCTCTACATGAAATCGGCAAGTAGTTCTGAAACAAATCATGACGGTTCTAATTGTTTTGTTGTTTTGTTTTGTTTTTAACAATAGGTGTCATGGTTTGCTGTTGGTTGTTACTATCTAATGGTAGGCCATAAAAATGAACACGCCCGTAGATATTTAAGGTAAGATTAAATTTAATTCTAAATCTTATCATTCTTCATGTTCAGTGTAAAAAGTGACTCTTAAATGGTTCATTTTGCCCTCACCCCTCACCTCAGTAAAGCCACAACATTGGAGCGGACGTATGGGCCAGCGTGGATTGCATACGGTCATTCATTTGCCGTGGAGAGTGAACATGACCAGGCCATGGCAGCCTACTTCACTGCTGCGCAGCTGATGAAGGGGTGTGTGCTCATCTCCACATAGAGATAATTTACCTGCTACAGTTATCTGCAAAGATCACATAGACTGGCTATATTAACTAGTAGTGGTCTGTAAACCTGGTGTGTTTTGTTCTGGGTGAGGTTACATTCATTTGATTTGTTAAGCCAAATCGTTTCTCAGGGACAAGCTGAACAAATTAATTAGTCAATTCAGAAAAATGTTGACGTCATCAGGTAAAATCCTTCACAGAATGGCCTCGGAGATCATGTGGGCCATAGCCAGTTTAAAAGAACAACAAGATTGGTACACAGCAATTCATTTGTCGCCTGTCACAAATAATTAGAACTTTGTCACGCTACGTTTCGTGTTGCTAGCAGTTTTGTCACCTGAAATTGCTTCACATTGCCCAGACATATTATGTGGTGGTTGTATATATTCAATCCCAGGTGCCTTATATGTGTAAACACATCGCTTCACACTATGCTTATATTATCATCACAAGTCTCCATTCAGCTTAGGTAGGTTCCTTGCTAAGTGGCTCTTGTTCATTTTCTCCTTCAGATGCCATCTGCCGATGCTCTACATTGGCTTGGAGTACGGCCTCACCAACAACTCCAAACTGGCCGAACGCTTCTTCAGCCAGGCCCTTAGCATAGCACCGGAAGACCCATTTGTTATCCACGAGGTAGCCGTGGTGGCATTCCAGAATGGAGAGTGAGTTCTGGGCTTCAGGGAAATGTGAAGTCAGTAGTTTAACAAATGTGGTTCCTAGTGAGAAATATAGTGTTTGTTTGTTTATTGCTTTCTGCAGTCAGTCATTAATTTGTTCACTTACCGATTAAATGTTCCTGACTGTGCCCTTTCAGTTTTAAGACCGCAGAGAAATTGTTTCTGGATGCTATGGATAAGATCAAGGCAATTGGGAATGAGGTATGACCTGACAAACCAAAAACTTAAGGAATCAATAAAGAAACTCACACTTCAAAAAAAAAGTTATTGATATTTTTATATGCTTGACATTTCAGGTAACGGTGGATAAGTGGGAACCTCTACTCAACAACTTGGGCCATGTGTGTCGAAAACTAAAGTAGGTCTTACGTTTTCATTGTGTCCTTATTGTGATTTTATTGTGTCTAATGGTATAGATACAGACAGCAAGTCGGGTTAACACTCCATAATTCCACAAAACATTTTCTCTTGTTACTTTTTATATTAGTTTTACATCTATCAGATGTCCTGCTAGTGATTACATTAACACCAATTTGATGGGTCTTGAAATATTTCTGAGGGCAGTGCTTTTAGCTATTTGTACCACATAAACAGCCCTGATGGACCTCCATTTGATATTGAGAAATGTTTCTATTAGCGTGTAAATGAGGCTGAACTACTAAGCTAATCAGTCTGGTAATGAAAGAAGTACTATAAAAAATATCCTGTCTTATTTACTGTCACTTTGGGTGGAGGGGGGAGGCTACGGGCTGCGTAGAGATGGGAGATGGGTGGGTGGCTATATGAGGATTATAGAATGGTCTGGAGATAGGACACAGCCATGGGAGGGTGGAGGGTCAATTGGCACGATTCACAAACATTAACAAGGACAGGGTTCCCACGGATCCTTGAAATCCTTGAAAGTTTGTGATTTTGAAAAAAAAAGTTCAAGGCCCTGGAAAGTTTTTGAAAATAGGCATTGAAAGACACAGTCCTTGAAAGTTTTTGAATATTTTTGGTGGTCTGGCAGTCTCGCATCAATTTTACATGCGTCAGTTCTCCAGTTCTTTTAAAATTACATAAATTCTGCAGGTGCTACACTGATTTTTAATTTCAGTGAAGTTTGTTTGTTCAACAGATTTTATTGGCATTCATTGGAGTTCATTGGTTTATTTAGTACTTCATTCTTGTATTTCCTGTTCACATGTAGGCTACAGGAAATCTGTTTACAAGAGCCTAAGAGTTGCCTATGAGAGGCTTAATGAGAAGATCTAATAATATCTCACAGTCTACAGCTGTAGACTGTTGACTGCAGGTTATATGGCTTCTTATCCCGAATGACAAGTGTTGTTTCAATTGGTGCATAACTGAAAAATGCATGTTCCCTGGTTGATGATTGAAAAGCTCTGCACTGATATGATAAATGAAAGAAACGTTTCACCTTTATGCATGGTACAGAGTAGGGTACAAGGTGATTTAAAAAAGAAAAAAAAAGCTCAATACTGAGGGCCTGAATACATGCTCAATACTGAAGTCTTCAGATAAAAGTCAACTCCCTCAAATGCATCATAATGCAGAAGGCATCTACTTTTTAAAATATTTTTGAGGGTAGGCCCCTAGTTCCATATAGCGAGGCACAACCTAAAGAGCAAAATAATATAGCTTGTGTTCAGTAACCTGGGCTGATCAATGGGCAAAGGCGCAAAAAAAATCTTTGACTATTTGGGTGCTCTGAAGCTGTCTCGCTAGTTTAGCCTACCTCTGTTAAGTAAGCTGTAGCTTATTTAAATTCACTTGAATGCAGGAAAGGACATTTTAGGACATTTTAAAATTTTCTGGGGGAGGGCAGATCACAGACCCCCATACAAATGACCATGCAAATCTTTCTGTGAAATGATAAAGAACTAATTAATTGACAAAGCAAACTTAAAACTACCACAGAGAGTCAGGTAGACAAAAATAATGATAATAATAGTTCAAATAAATAATTGCAAATGTTGGAAAAGCCTACTCATTTCAGCCAACTGACTGAAGTTGGCAACCCGCTGTAGGTAAGCAGTAGGTAATGCCGCCCCGTGTGGTCCTTGAATTTGAGAAAATTGGTCCTGGAAAGTCCTTGAAAGGTCCTTGAATTTGATGTTAACCAAGGTTTGGGAACCCTGCAAGGAGCACCCAAGACCATCATGGCCAAGGAAAAACATTGTATGTGGGTGGGAAGGCTTAACCTTTCCTTTTGCAATGAATTGCTGCCCTTGTTTTTTGTTTTACAAATTGCGACCCTCATTAAGGCCACTCCAGCAGCTGGAAACACACACACACACACACACACGCTCTTGTAAAATCATTTACTTATGCTGCTTTTCTATTAAGAGCCAATGTGAGTGGGCAGAGTCTGGTGCCTGCCGCTGGCACTTTGCTCTTGTGTTTATTTTCAGAGAGCTGGCTGCTGCGCAGTGTGTGCTTGCCTGGCAACGTGTGGGTCCGCCACTGCACTGTCACCTTTGTGTTCAGCGCTCCTGTTAAGGCCTACCATGAATTATTCATATGTACAGCAGCTGAATCCCCTTTCAGGAAGCTATTGGTCTTTATCCCCCATTTTGAGTAGTTATTATTCTTTTGTGTCTTAAGATTCAAACTTCAAAGTAGTTTCAATCACAATGTAAATGCTGACACGCGTGCACACACCACACACACACACACACACACACACACACATACATACATATATATATATAGAGAGAGAGTGATTGATAGAGGCACGATGATGCATGGTGCGTTTTGAACTGACCTTACTGCTGATGTGACCTGTTTTTCATTAGCTCTCTATTTCATGTTCAGATGTTCAAATGCAGGTTGTGTCACTGAGCTGGTAAGGTTTCCTTTTTTTTTTTTGATTGATTGGTCATGTGTACTGTGGTTTCTGTTGAACAGGAAGTATGACCAGGCATTGGAATACCATCGTCAGGCTCTAGTACTCATCCCCCAGAATGCATCCACCTACTCGGCCATTGGCTATGTGCACAGTCTTATGGGAGATTTTGAAAGTGCCATTGACTATTTTCACACGGTAAGGCTGCTATAATGCTTTTGATTAATGAAGTCAGTTGAGTCCACTTTATTCCAAACCTCATTCTTCCATGCAATGCAAATTTGTCTTACGTAGTGACCAACATTCTTAAGATTAATTCATCGGACGTCTAAAATGATGACAGTCACTGACTTATCCGCATCACCAGAAACATAAAAATGACAGCGCATTCCAGGCTCATCAACTTTGACATTACATTTTCAAGCTATATCTTCTAATTATTTTTAGATTAGGTCTGTCACAGGACAGTTGGAACAGGCACATGTCTAGCTTTTGCGCAGATTACTCCCAAATGAAATTGTCCAGTGTGCACAGTCAGCTATCGCCCTAATAATATCAAACCACGTTTCATACACAATTTCTCATCAGGTTACGAATGACTGAAACTGACAGCTCTCAATAAATCTCAATCGTAGTCTATAAAAAAACAACGGTCAGTTATGTCTGAATACTGCCATTTGAATTGGGAAATAGTCAAGTGGTTGTTTTGTGAATTGTTAGTGCTGCATTTAATGGCATGCTTTCATCTGAATGCCCATCCCCTTTCTTGCAGGCGTTGGGTCTGAAGAGAGATGACACATTCTCAGTCACCATGCTTGGCCACTGTATAGAGATGTACATTGGGGACACAGAAGCATATATAGGTACAGTGCTACTTCTCCATGCACCTCTCTGTCTAACGCTATGCATAAGTAGAATGTGTAGAATTTTGTCTAAATTCTGTCGATTTTGCCACCACCCCCCACAGTCAAGGATAGTTGCTATTTTAAGTTTTAGATGTGTATGGGAATACTTTTTATTAATACTTTTTTAAACTTTTTATTGGGGGAGGGGGGGGGGGATTTGTCAGTTAGTGGCAGTGCTATGCTAAATAAATTCTCTATATGTTTGATATAGTGAATATGATAATGTAACTTTCAATTACTTTAACAAAGTAATGTAATTAATTACATTTGATTACTTTTTAATTACTTTCCCACATTTTGAATGAATCTTGTCAGCTTTCAGTCATTTCCAGTTTTTAAAACCGTGGATTACCCTTTAAGTATTATCAACACTGACTGCTGTAAAGATCCCTACAAACTCCTTAGACTTCAGTGCATTAACTAGAAGTTATCTATTTTGTGTGATTGCTAGCTCATTTTTACTTTCTGCAATGGGCTAGACCAGCATGGCCAACCGGCGGTCCTGGACAGCATGCGGCTCTTTGCTTGGTCTCTTGCGGCTCTTGCATTCATATTGAAGTTTTTGTTTGTGTGTGTTCGCTTCACAAATGTGCATGTGTGTGAGATGGAAATTTACAGTCAAGTTATCTGGCAGGGGGCAAGATCATCAATTTGTTAATTTCGCTCTCAAAATGGCAGGGAATAAATGCACAGCAAAGCGAAAATATGAAGATAAACACAGGACGTTTGAAATGGGGGAGTTAATAGTTTTTTGTTGAACGTTATGGCAAATTATTCTGCCTTACATGGTGGGTGGGGGTGGGTGAGAGAAAGGGGTGATATTAATGTGCGCCCATGTATGATGTGGCCCTTGCGGTAACACAGTAAAAATGTGATTCTTGGTCTCTGACTGGTTGACCATCTCTGGGCTAGGCCAACACTGAGTTTCTCTCTGACATTGCAGTCACCATCGCAAGTGCAGACTGCTTGTGGGTGGGTGGAGTTGCCAATTCAAACATGACGACAAATGTTTCACTGCAGAAGATATGTAACTTGAAATATAATCCTGAATATTTCCTTAATGTAACTGTAATTTAATTACACAGTTTTTCAATGTAACTGTAACTGATTGCTGTTACTTTTATTTTGAAATTGAATTACGTAATTTTGTTACATGTAACTAGTTACTCCCCAACACTGGTTGTACATTGGTGCAATGCTAGTGAGGGAGTGTTTCATAGTTTAGGCCCAGCAACACTGAAAACCCTGTCACCCATTGAACATAGCTGAGAGCGAGGGACTGTTAATAGCTGAGCATCAGTAAATAACAGTAGGATGGGGGACATTATTCCATTATTCTTTCTATGTCAAACGCACTTGAAAAAGAATGACTTGACAACTTCTGCTTCGTAAGTGCAAACCTGAGGTTTTAACAGCCACCTTGTAATAATAAAGCAGTTATCTGGTTTTGTTGGCTAGTGTGAAACCACACATTACAAGCTTGGCGTTACTAAGTGTTTTTTTTTTTCCAAAAAGCTATTCTCCAAGCAATTGGTGCATGTGTATCGTTGGCTGTCTCTTCCTCTACTTCCTCTAGTAGAGGAATAGTATTCTGAAATGTTTCATTCTCTCCTAACAATTCTGACATTAGAACAGTACAGTTCATCACCTTTACTCTAGGGCCATTTGAGTACTGTGGATTGCATAGGGGGCCCTGTTAAAGTGTCCTTGAACTGTTTTTATCCCAATTCAAGTTTCATGTCTGTTTGCACACAATTTGAAATACCATATAGATGTATGGGAGGGCACCTCCAACACTGAGTGTGAGATCTGACACCCCTGTCCCCCATCCACCCCTGTAGGTACAGACATAAAAGACAAGGTGCGAACCACACTGAGCACGCCGGCACTGATGAAGATGCTAAACACTTCAGCAGAAGCCAGCGACAGCCGCATGCAACCTCTGGACGAAAGTGGGCTCATGGCCTTGGAGACTCCACCGCCGAATCCAGACAAGTCAGGAGAGACTGGATTCCTGCACTCACTCCCGCTGGAGTGCGACCTCTACGAAAGCGACATGATGTTAGAGACGTCCATGTCCGACACCAGCACGTGACCAAGCTGACAGTTGGACGACGGACAGATGGACACGCTCACTTTCTGAGATGTGGGGTTGTTGAGGAGGGACAGGATAATGGCAAAAATGAAACACCTCCTAGTGAAATGAGTGACTTGACTGAAAAAAAAATGTAATGCTGCGAATTACTCAGAGCAACCAGCCATCCCTCTAATTTCCTTTTACATACACACACTCCCCTATCTATCCAACTCCTGCCCCTTAACTGGCACTTGTGTGTTGCTCACCTGTGGATTTTTACATTTAATAAATGTGAGGCTGAATGCAAGAGGGGTTTATTGAAAATAATTCGTACAATAAACCCTGCATCCATATGTCTTATTTGTATCTCTTCTCTTTGCTGTGTTCTTCATACACATTGATACCTGCTGAGTGTATAGTACAATGAGTAGGTTTTATTTATAATTCGGTCAGGTAACACAAAGACTAAGTACTGCAGCAACACAAAGAAACCCCTAGTCCTTCTGGCGGTAAAACTACAAGGCTTATTTCGTCGACGCTCTCTTAGAAATGGTCGCGGGGCTACGCTCAAGATGTTTATTTTCACAGCTCCTGTGGGACCCCGGGTGATCACGCTAATTAGGGAATCAGCCGTGCACGCTTCACATGGTGTGACGTGACTGCCTCTTGAGCATCAACAACGTCACGGTCTGAAGGCTTGCCAACTAAAGCGAGTTGAGCCAGATGTTGAGAGTATTATGGGGAACGACAGCGGTCACCCGAGAGCTTTACGTGCAAGGACTGCTCCCACACTGATATATGGGTAGCCATGGGCTGTACGCCATCCAAGTCTACAATTACGTATACACACGAACGGGTGTGCAATGATTTGGATACCTGCTCCACTTTCGTACCCAGTCTGAAGAGTTCGGCGTCCACCCCTGAGAGGCCATCGCCCACATTGTGTTTGGAGACTAGCAGTGGAAAGCAAGTTTTTCTCAGCGGTAAGTGAAAGCAAGAGTTTGGCGCAGGTCTTATATGCTTAACATTTCCGGTGATTCACGCAATTGGACAAATATACGGCAGCGCAAAGTATTTTGTCATCCTTTCGTGTTTTGTCAATATCTAAACATTAACTTTTTGTTTAGTCCCAGGACGCGATAGCTTCGGGCGTTCGCTGAGCCAACCGAGCAGTCCGGACGCGTGGAGTACTGCTAGTACGGCCACTCCCATGACATGAGAGTCCAGTCCACCCCTCTGAGAGTGAAAGTGACATCGAAGAAGAGACGAAAATCCCACCCTACACTGATTTAAAAAAAAAAAAAAGTAATATATATTCTGTTATTCTGTACTAATGTTTTTCTCTGTTACATTAATATTTTCGTGGTTTTGACAATGTATAGCTCAGAGTTGATGGGCTTATGCCTTTGTGAAAGTATTAATTGTAATGCCTCACCCTGGTTGAATTTGTCGTTTTTGAAAGTGTGTATCATTGCTAATAAAGTTTTGTTATACTTTATTCCCTTACGTTATTCTTTATTTAGATATTTGAAAAAGCCCCATGCGTTAATAGGTTTGATCTTTCTATAAGACGCCAACAGTTTATATAAAAAAATGCCCAGTAGTTACTGTTACTGACTGTTAATTCTGCTACCCACCAAAAAAAAAAAAAGTCTGCGATTGTTGTTTTTCAGCTCTCGCGAGAATAAATCCCCAACATTAGAGAGGAGAAATGGAGAGATGAAGTCTGAAAAGGAGCCGATGACAGAGAGCAGGGAGAGAAGCATCATAGAGATACAGTTCAGAGATATCCAGCGGGATCAGGAAAACGTTACAGCAAGTCCAAAAGTCAAAGAAGAGAAGAGGGAAGTATTTACGAAGGTATGGAGTACACGAAGCCTTGTCGCATCTTTTGAATGCGTCGAATCAAGTGTTGACATGGATATGGTGGCGTTGATCAGCACCATAGACAGCGAAATAGTGGGCGAGAAACGTCAACAAGCGCCGTATTTAACGTCAACATGAAGCAGAGGCTATTTTGTAGTTTCATTAAATTTGTCTATTGTATGCAATACATGCAAAGGCTCACAGGTTCTTAGCGTTCTCCTGCAATGTCATAACATGCTAGCCATTTTAAGCTAACGTGACATTACAATCCACGTAAGCTAGCAGGGTACGTTTTTTTTTGCAGCAGCAGCTTGCTGCTTATACATCTATCTTCAAGTATATGTATTGTCTGTAACCAGCATGTTTTTCAATAAATATTTCAGAATATATGTATAGTGCCACTTGCGTGTATCTCTACGACCTTGGCATTTTGTCGACTTAATGAAGCCGCAATATGCACCATAACGCTCGATGCATGTTACTTCTAAACAGGTGGTCATACGTCGACTCCCACCAAGTCTGTCTAAAGACCAGTTGGAGGAACAACTTAGTCCATTGCCGTCTTATGACTATTTCGAATTCTTTACGGCCGATCATAGGTGAGAACACTGGGGCTTATTTAAGCATGAATTAATTTATTGCACAGTTCAACATACTGATTTCCTCTGTGTTCCTCTGCAGCCTTTATCCACATCTTTTCTCCAGAGCTTATATAAACTTTAAAAACCCCGAGGACATAGTTCTCTTCAGGGACCGTTTTGACGGTTATGTTTTCATAGACAACAAAGGTAACAACATATACATATTATTTTACAGCATATACCTCACTGTTACTATCTGTAAACTAAATCTGCTGTCCCAAAAAGGGTGTGAAAGTGTCAATCATGAATTGTATTAACACAGGCCAGGAATATCCAGCAGTGGTAGAATTTGCACCTTTTCAAAAAATATCCAAAAAGAAATTGAAGAAGAAGGATGCCAAAGCAGGGAGCATTGAGGAAGGTATCTGTTTTAAAGCTGTTTAACTGCAAAATAAATGTGTTAATGAGTGGATAGAAAAACAAACCTCGTTTATCTGCTACCTAGACCCAGAGTACAAGCGGTTTTTGGAGACCTACTCTTGTGATGATGAGAAATCTATGGCCAACCCAGAAACATTACTGGGAGAAATCGAGGCGAAGACCAGAGAGCTCATAGGTATGGTAGCCTATGGTCCTCACACATTTAATGAATGTTTACCTTGACTGGGTAGTAGATGTAATAACATTGTGGTAAATATGTGTGTGTGTGTGTGTGTGTGTGTGTGTGTGTGTGTGTGTGTGTGTTTACACATTGTGCTTGTGTATGTGCATCATGCTTGTAGCTAAAAGAACGACACCTCTTTTGGAGTACATCAAAAATAAGAAACTAGAAAAGCAGGTATGAGTTCAGTTCTTTATGAATGTGTCTCAAGTTGCTTTACAAAGACCAACTACATATTAAGAGTTATAGTACAGCTCAGTATTTATATAACCTGCTTAGTTTAGCAGAGTTAACCCATTATAGATTGTTATAATGGCACAGAGAATCAGGGAGGAGAAACGAGAGGAGAGGAGGCGCAGAGAGCTGGAGAAAAAACGTCAGAGGGAGGAAGAGAAGAGGAAACGGAGGGAGGAGGAAAGGCGGAAGCGAAAAGAGGCTGAGAAGCAGAAGAAACTCTCGGAGAAAGAAACAAAGATCAAGGTGTGTGCCACCAGCATTTTATATCTGTGGCTTAAAAGCTTACTCCACGTGCAGAACATATGAGCATTTTAAGTAATCTTACTGTATACAACATTTTTCCACAGCTTCTGAAGAAGTCTGACCGGGATGAAGATGTGGACTCAGACAGACTTAAGGAGAAAGGAGACAGTGGTGAACCAGACAGAAATAAATGGGAGAAGCCTGCAGCTCATGTGAAATCCAAAGAGCAGAAAGAGAAGTAAGAATCTATTTCATGAATCCTGAAATATGAAATGAAGAAGACTTTCCATTTTAAAATGAATCCTGCACTAAGTGTTAGATCTAAACACTTAGTAACTGAGTACCTTGGTACATAACACCTAACAACACCTAATCCCAACCATAACTGTCCAAAATGAAGCTATACTGTGCAAGAATTTTAGGTTAATTTACCTTCTTCATGGTTATTTTTATTACAGGGTAAATGAATGCTCCCCCTACAGTCTTTGATTGTGTTTCATCACACCTAAAAAGGTGCCTCACCAAACTGTGAAATCCAACATATGAGCCTTATGAAAACCTGTCAGCCAGATTTCTTTTGCAAAAAAAAACACTGGTGGTTCCTTTTCTTTGGTCTGTAAAGGAATCCACATGTATTGATTTTTAGGAAGTTGGAGTAAATTACTATCAAATTATGTGATTGAGTTGAAGAAGGAACAATGTTGTCCAATACATGGTGCTCCTGCAATAGAGTTGCTAGTGCACATTAATATACGTCTCTAACAGTTACGTGGTTTAATTTCAAGCCAGTGGTAAAACAGAAGAAGACGTAGGTTATTGAACATACCAGTGCCTGAGACCTTGTCACATGATTGTATGAGGTGTACTGTAGGTTCAATACTGGTTTTAAAAGTTCAAAGCAAACAAAACAAAAATTCCAAAGTTGGGGACAATCCTTTTTTCTGGAGATTTACAGTTACAAAAAAATTGCAGATTTTAGAGTGAGCTCTATAGTTAAGAAATCTCTGCATAGGATATCTAACATGGTTGACACAATATATATATATCAATATTATATCATTGTAATGTATATATGGGACTTAAATTTTCAATGATAAAATGTGACTGTGATTGTGTTTTTGAGCAGAGTGAAAGTTAGGCTGAGAGAGATAACAATAGTGTCTTCTCCTGTACAGATGTCAGGCCGAGAGTGATAAAGAACAGCGCGAGGGTCACGGGCGCCGCCAGAGGGATCGGGAGCACCGTGCCCGTGACGAGGAGCGCAAGCGCCAGCGCCACCACGACTTTGACAAGTTCACAAGGCGCAAGGACGAGACCAAGTGGGGCAAGGGCTACTGCCAGGAGCGGGCCAAGAAAGACGCCCACGGGCACCACGCATATGCCTACTGTGGCCCGGATGCAGCCACAGACAAGCTGGGCATGCAGGACAGGGATGACATGGGCAGCCGGAAAGAGCGGATCCGTAACAAGGTGAGCAAAAACACCGCCGGTTTCTGTGGAATCTCTCCCGTTTGTCTTCCATCCCATATAAACCAATGGCTTGCCATGAACACCTCTAAATGGAGCGCAGGGGTTTATGGCCAATTCCCTCACCCATCCAGTGACTCCATCAAACTCATCTAAGTCACACAGAATCCTGTATCCTACACTTTCCATGTCAGAACAAGTTGTCTGTGATGCCTCATAAATGATTGTTTGGATAGGATTAGCTTACAGCTACAGTTTCCTGCTTTTTTAGATGTGTTGAGCCTTCACCTCACAAGATAAAAAGTAACTGTTCTTGCCCCTTATATTCTGACTGTGTGGGTGGGTCATCAACATTGTCCTTACACACACACACACACACACACATTTATTCCATTCATTATTGTCATAGTTTGCAATACAAATTCCCCTACACCCCTCCAGGCCCCTTCCCTGAATGGTGGGGCTGGCAGGTGGTGGGAGAGGTGGCAGTCAGATGGTATGGGGTGGGGTGCTTGTATTGCAATCCCTTTGCTTTTTTGTGTTGTGATGAGCCGTGCTGCGTACCAAACCCCCTTCACACACAAACACACACACACACACACACACACACACAAACACATACAAATGTGGTGGATGTGTGTAGAGGCAGTTTAGCTGTATTGCTCTCTGGCTGTTGTGGCGGGCGTGTGTGGTGGATGGGCTGCCTATATTGACGCAAGTCACATGTCTCTCAGTCTGTGTTAGCGCTTCAGGAGAAAAGGACCTCCCAGTCTGAGGGGCTGGACCAGATAAGAGGGGCTCTGCCAGAGAAGGTACAGCTAGCTTTTGAGCCTTTCCTAATCCAGGGAAGAGGGGGAGCGGGTGGGGGGTGGTGGGGTGGGCGTGGCGGGTGCCACTTGACCAATTCTAGCCTACAGTATGCTGGGAGGCTCCAGAGCATGCCAGGCCTAAATGTGTAAAAATCCAAAGAGAGGATTATTAATTTCACGGTGTGCGGGCGTGGAACAGTGCCTTGGAGTCAAAATCAGTAATGGGGGTGGGGAGGGGGGTGGTTTAAGACAGTGCCTTGGAGTCAAAACGCACACAAGTAGCCTACTGCTGAGCCAAGTGTTCTTTCTTTTCTGTACTTGGTTGAGAAATAATGCATATTCTTATACTTCCAATAGGTAAAACTAACTTTCCATTGCACATTAGTCAAAAGAATAACAAAATTAGAAATGACAAAAGTAAAAAATGTTAAACATTTCTTCTAGCATGGTATCATAGTACCATTAACGTTTCAAAAATGTTTTACTTGAATGTAATGTAAAAAAAAAAAGATGTGTAAATCTGATGTGTTTATGCTGATGTGGTTGCACCACCTCCTCTCCCGAGGACACTGAGCTGAGATGTATTTCACCGAGGTTACTGTGAGGTTTCTAGAAGTGGCATCCAGTGTGTGGGGCTGTGTTGTTGTGACCGTGTGTGTTGCTCTTTCTCTCTTGTGGTCTGCTTCCCTTGTCTCTGCGCAGGACCGGCCGGCCATGCAGCTCTACCAGCCCGGCGCACGCAACCGCAAGCGCTTGGGCTCTGCAGGCAAGGCCTTCGACTGCGCCGCACAGTCGCCCGAGTCACACTGCAGCGACCGCTGCTATGACGCCACCCTGGGGACAGGCTCGGAGAAGAGCGGCGACGAGTAGCGTTTCAGACAACGCTGAGCTCCAGTTGTGAAGACTGACAATGCTCTTGACAAAGCCACCTTGGCCAGAGGCCCAACTCCTGATGTTGTTGCTTTTATCTGTTTGAGTGTTTATTTTTGGTTTGTTTTGTGTGTTTACTTTCTTTTGCCACTGACTGTTTGGATATAGCACATTAGTGATAGTCCCTTTCTATAGCTATTTTTAGGTTGCCCGGTTTACCCAAGCCTGCACGAATCCAGAGGTAATGATGGGTGGTTGCTGGGCAATGCAGTAGTACCAGGAGTGGGTATCGATGTCAGGACTACCTGACATGGAGTTTGCAGATTTAGATTTCCTATAGTACCGCATCTTAGTGGTAGAGCAAGTGGTTGAGGTGGCACATGTGAAAACCGTGTCTGTTTACTCTCATGATGAGATAGAATAGGCTATCTCACTGTCAGTCTAACAGATGAATTTATTACAAGCATTTTGTAGTGATTTGCTGTGGAGTCCTTTTGATTGTAGCCTTTGTAAAGAATGTCCTAAGACTTTATCACAGAGACAATATCAATATTTGGAGGGAGAAAAAGATTTATGAAAATGAAAAAACATGGATATATCTGAGCCACTGTATTTAAGAAAATTGTTTTTTGTTGATATGTGCGCGCGCGCACACACACTCTATGCATTTAGGAAATGAATGGGAGTTGGGGGAAAAACTGAGTGTGTGTTAAACAAAAGTAAAACTTTATTGTATTGTGTATCTGTTATGACTGATATTCTCTGAAATATTATGCATGTAACCCCCTCCACTATTGCTCTAGTGTTTCTGGTGCTCTAGAGTGAGCAACTGTAGAGCCATTGACTGAACACAGAGTGTCTTCTGTTGTGTACACTTCACTTTGAGACAAAAAGTGAGACAAAAAAAACATGTGAGACAAAAAAAACATGTTTTTATTATCATTCAAAAAGATTAACTTTAACATTTTTTGTCTGGAATAAAATATATGAAGACACTGACAAAAAAAATGGTTTGGATTTCTACAAATCCTTAAAAGGTGCATTTCTACAAATCCTTAAATGGTACATTTTAACCTTGTGTAACATGCCTTAGATATTATGTCTGCACATGGTATTCTTGTCAAATATATATTACAGGGTTAAACAGACGTAATGTCTGTTATTGTGCATCTGGTATATAGTATGTCTTTTTTCCAGCATGTCTGGGAGACTGACAAAACAGGATTTCTGTTAGAAAGCAGATTAAATAAACTAGCATTGCAGTATCACCATATTCATTGTTTTGCTTATTTATTTGTCTGCTTTATTCATATAGACTGATAAATAAGCTAATCTAAATGTATTGATTCATTTTTTATGATTTGATGATTTAATGTCATGTAAGCATGAGATAGGCAAGGCATGTTTATTTACAAACAGTTCTTCAGTGTGTTGCATGTGAACTGCCACCATGTAAAATCCATAAAAGAACAAAAAAATGCGATTTATACTTTTATAGATTGATAGTGTTATAGGTCCCTCTAGCGGAATAAGACTAAAGTATGGTTTTGAATCCTAGAAGGTCAGTTGCATTATTGAAATTTGCAATAGGCCACCTGCTGGTTTTTGGTGTAACATTACTAGACTAGCCACCTAAAAAGCACAGAAAACTTTTCGGCTCTTATCGCCCCTGGTATGACATCTTTCGTTTTATTTAATGGCAAATTCCAGTATTCCACTGGTAATTAATTTAAAGATGATACTAATTAAATTTAATTAAAATACGAAAGGAACATGTGGAACATCATTGGACTGTCATTACAAGAACTGTTTAAATAAAAAAAGATGTCGAATAAAAGAAAGTAACATGGTGGACATGGTCAAAGACATACCAGAGCCGTATTTATAAAACATTCTGCGCATAACAACGTAACTAAGCATTTTTGTCCCTCGACGTTCACTGTAGACAGAACGTTGCCGAGGTGACGCAGAGACGCTAGTAGAATTAAGTAACAGGATGCTAATAGATTCGTAGGTACTTATTGGTTACAAACTATAACAAACTATTCCGTTGGACAGAACGTTGAAAATAGTGTTAACCACCTTAAAACAACAACTATTCAAAGAGACTGATCATGGCGTCTGTCTTGGATGTGCTATGGGAAGACCGAGATGTTAGATTCGACATCACAGCACAGTGAGTTCTTGGGCGTTAGCAATATCGTTATTTAGCTTTCAACCAAGCTGTAGCGTTAACCCAATTAATTTTGCAATTAACATATATGAGGCTAATACTTTACTAGTATTACTAGTTTACTAGTATTTTCATAGGAACACCTACACAATTGATGCAGCTAAGTAGGTTGGTGGTCACTGATAACAACGCATTTTCAGGCAGATGAAAACGAGACCCGGAGAAGTTCTTATAGATTGTCTGGATTCTATTGAGGACACGAAGGGAAACAACGGTGACAGAGGTAACAATAAGTAGCGAATGAAATTTGGGCACAACCATGCCATGTATGTCTATGGCGTTATTAACGGCAAAATCATTTTTAGGGAGACTTTTGGTAACCAACCTCAGAATCATTTGGCATTCACTAGCTCTACCAAGAGTCAATCTTTGTAAGTAACTACGATGCATGTCAGCTCGACTCAGCTTTAATGTACAGTTGTATTAACCAGTAGTAACGTTAATACCTTTGATGCTATTCTTAATTCTACAGCTGTTGGCTACAATACCATCATCAACATCACAACTAGAACAGCCAATTCGGTATGGCAAACTTTTATCTGGAATTTTGCCACATATTATCTTATTTTAAATGAATGTGCTGCCCCTCCTTGTCTCTCTCACAATCTCTCTCACACACAGAAATTAAGAGGACAAACCGAAGCTCTGTACATACTGACAAAATCCAACAACACCAGATTTGAATTTATTTTCACCAATGTAGTGCCAGGCAGCCCAAGATTGTTCACATCAGTCATTGCTGTACACAGGTAGGTTATCTTGTCATAACCAGCTTTTCATATCTATGGTGTCTTTGGATGCTTTCCACTCAAATCAGACTTGACAGGGGATAGAAACGTATCAAAACAAAACAAACAAGTATTCTGACCATTTTTGTGTGCATTTCTCCAGTCTTCAAGTCAGTACATTTTATTACATCAACTCAGTTTCAAATTAGGTGTACACTGTATGCAATAAATAAAACTGATTTGGATGTAGACCCTATAGTGAAAAACTGATTTGGATGTGGTACTTAAAAACTGCTCAAATGAAACCTGTTTACTGGTAACACGATTATTGGCAGTAAACGGGTTTCATTTGAGCAGTTTTTAAGTTCAAGAGTTGAGTTGTCATGACAACTAATATGGAATTGTCTATTCACTGGCAGAGCCTATGAAACCTCCAAAATGTATCGGGACCTGAAGCTTAGGGGGGCTCTGATTCAGAACAAGCAGCTGAGGCTGCTACCGCGAGAGCAAGTGTATGACAAGATCAACGGCGTGTGGAATTTATCAAGTGACCAGGTAGGCTATAGGGCAATTGTTAAATGGAGCACACCTCTACACTCAAAGATTTAACAGCTCTATTGCAAATTGCTGTAAAGAGCTGTTGCTAACTTCCATGGCAGTCTTGGTTGTCGTACCTTTCCACAACTACTAAGATTGCAGTTAGTGCAGACATTTCCCAAAGACTCACCTATAGCTTACTCACTTGCAATTCCTCGTCTTTTTAAAATTCTGACATTTTGATTAGTCTTTATCAACTGTAAAGCCTTCAAATTGAAGGCTTAGGAGGCGAAGGCGTGGAAATGTCTCAGTGGTCTGACTCATGGGGTTTTTACAGGGCAACCTGGGGACGTTCTTCATCACCAATGTCCGGATTGTGTGGCATGCCAACATGAATGAGAGTTTCAACGTTAGCATTCCCTACCTGCAGATAGTATGTATGCTGCTGTCACAATGATTTTGGTCGCAATGTTCCCTGCATCACTTTGGTATTACAGCTGTGCTGTCTATTTGTGGGTTCAATGTCACAATCTGTGAATGTGCTGAATTTGTTGTGTTTGTTGTGTTTTCCCTGGTGTGTGCAGCGCTCTATCAGAATAAGAGACTCCAAGTTTGGCTTGGCGCTAGTCATTGAAAGTTCACAGCAGGTACTGCCCGCACCAAGTACAGCTCTTGAAACGCTCACACACCACCCTGACAATTCACTAATACCACAAAACAATGCTCTCATGTGCACATAGGCACACACACACCTCACAATTCATTGATCAGAACATGCAGAACCATCAGTGACAGCTACTGACAACACAAAACAAGCAACTGGGTACATGGCAATTAATGCCAATGAAACAGTTCCACATCCTGTGTGATGCATGTTGGTCGACACCATGTTGGTTAGACTTTTGTGTTACTGTTGTCATATTTTAATATTTTCAGACAGGAGGCTATGTCCTAGGCTTCAAGATTGACCCAATGGACAAACTGCAGGATGCGGTGAAGGAGATCAACTCACTGCACAAAGTTTACTCTGCCAACCCCATCTTTGGGGTGGAATACGAAATGGAGGAGAAGGTAGGAGACATTTGACAGTAGCCTTTTTTACATCACAAAATATCCTGTCTTTATTACCTTTATGACTGACAGTTTGGGTGTCCACTCACCCTCCTAAGGAACTCACAGAGCACACATAAGACATAGATTTAAACTGAATTAAACTAAAACTAAATTATTTAATGATGGTTAAGTGGGTGGGGTTTTTGGAGTTTTCGTATCAGAAAGAAGCTGATTGTAAGGATCTGCTAGTACCTCCACACAGCCTAACTTCAATAGGTTATCTCTGTAGGGCATATATTTTGTAGAGCTCTGTAGAGCACTGATTATGTACACGGTCCGTAGTTAAGCCTGCCCCACTCTTTTGAAGCAGCATGACCGTTTATATGAAGGGCTCCATGCCACCCTTTAGTGCTGAAGGGGTTCTAAAAGCTTACTTCCTAGTGCAGCACCAGTTATTCCTGGCACATCATGTCAACAGCAGAAACACCCTTCTGCTCTCTAAAGAAAAGTTCAGTCTAATGAAATTAAAGCAGCATTTTCTCATTTCTTTTTACCCTTACCAGGAAATGTATGACTCTTTTTATTTTTTTCAGGCATTACTGGTTGTCACTGAAACTGATCAAATCATTACTTATCTTAGACCACTGCAGTGGAGCTTTGATATTATCACATAATATGGAAAGAACCAGTACAGAATAATTTTGCAGGCCACACACACACACGCAGGGCCCGAATATGCACACGGCGCACAGTGCTTTCGCGACTTGCGCAACCTATCATTGCTATTTTGTGCAAGCACATTGTTGTTTTTTTCAGGCAGAAATGTACGTTGTCAATATAGCAGATGGCTTTGCACTCTGTCGGGCGTGTCATTAAAAAGAAGGGGTGTGGTGCGGCGCATAGTGCGAATTTTGTATTTTACAAGAGGTAAGTGTGAATTCGTTTCTGACCAGAAAAAACCTGGTCAGGAATCTTTTGCGCATTATTCAAAGGCTATTTTACGGGCGCTTAGTGCTTTGTGCAGGCACAAGCTGCTTCTTTCATCAGCAGGAGCAAGCAGCTGCCCAGTCCTTGAAATATAAAATTCAAATGTACATCACATACATCACACCATGGTTATTTTATTAAAATATATAATATTTGCAAACCTTACTTGATTGCAGTAAGCACTGAGAATTAATAAGTAGCCTAACTGACGGGCTATTTGACCAGTGGCGGACACATAGGGATGTAAATACACCTTTCAAGCGAGATTGTCAAGAAACAAGACTGAACATACTGTATTAGGCTACACCACCAGAACATCGTTTAAGTTAATATTTTGGTTATATATACTGTAAATCTCCCGTGACTTCACATTTCCTTCACATGAAAACATTTTGCCAAGTATAATCCGCCATCATAATACATAACACGCCATGGAACATGGAATGCGCCATGGAATGCGCCGACTTTTAAAGGGAATGAGAGTGTGAACTCTTATTGGTTAGTAACATGCTACGCCCCAAACACACCCATGACTAATTTACTCATTTAAGACAACCCATTTGAACTATGCGCCAGGCACGATGTCCACTTTTCCTACAGGCAATATAGCGCTCTGCGCTGGCCACTCTCCCAAAGAGAACTGCGTTTTAGACTTCAGACTATGCGCGATTGAACTTGAAATTCAGGCCCGCAGTCATGCAACAGATGACAACATAAAGGATTCACTTAAGGACTATACTGCTCCCAGTGGTCAAGTCTGACATTCATAACATGGAATGCATGTGTCATGATGTGTCAACAACACAACATTACAGCTAGTTTATAAGAAGTCCATAAGCAGTCTGAGATTGAGTTGATGTGTCATTATGTGTGTGGTTATGAAATGTTGGGTTGCAGCCTCAGCCATTGGAGGAGTTAACTGTGGACCAGCCTCCTGATGATGTGGAGATTGAACCAGATGAGCAGACAGATGCTTTCACTGTGAGTGTCTCTCTTTCTTTCTCTCTGTGAGGGGCCAACAGTTGGAATGTGGCAAAATTGGAGACTAGGGTAAAGAAGTACAGATGACATCCAGCAAGAAACTTCAGGGAGACGTGTTTGAATGACCCATTAAGCATGTTACAAACACTAAACAAACCTGGGATTCTACAAACAAAAAGCATCCCTAATAAAAATTGAGTAAGTGTTCTCCTCCAGTGGCTCGGAGCCATGTCAATTTTGCCTTAAAACACCATAGAAAAACAATTAAAAATTTGCATTCTCTATGCCCTTCCAAATCCACACACAAACACCCAACCAACCACCCAAAACACACACACAGGCTTGCTATTGTATTCCTTTTACATGACCTTTCTGTCTCTCGTTTTTCTCATGTTCTCAAAATAGAAGCAAGATCATAATGAAGTGTCACAATGCCCCACAAACACAAACCGATGTTGCTTAGTTTCAAACACATCATTTGCCAAACGGCTCTAATGCTGGTGTGAGAGTTAGGTGTCACTAAACCCAGGAAGTTCACAGGGGCCTGACCTTTAGTTATTGACCTGTCAGAGATGTTCTCGAAGGATCTTCTTCTTGTGTGGTAGACTTGCTGAAGATCACTTTGTGTTTTCTCTTTCCTACCTTTGTTGTTCGCCTAGGCCTACTTTGCAGATGGAAACAAGGTGAGTCACTCATTTTACCAAATGTGTTTGATGTTTCTTGTATTCATTGTCCAGGTATGTGTGAGCTTCAGGACTATTTCCGCCTCTTGTTTTTCAGCAACAAGACCGAGAGCCTGTGTTTTCTGAGGAGCTGGGTCTGGCCGTAGAGAAACTGAAGGATGGTTTCACCCTGCAGGGCCTCTGGGAGGTCATGGGCTGAGTGCAGCTCCAGTCCAACTGGCACTCGTAGCACTCACCTGGTGTACAAAACTAGTTAATGGGCTAGTAACTGAATGTTAATCAGAATATTTCATGATGTCTACAGTATCAGTCAGTGTCAGTGATTATGTGAAATGTAAAGAGTGGTTATGTCAGTTGTATTTGCTCAAGTATATATTATGAGATGCTATTTATTTATAATTACAGTGTAGGCTATACTTCATGTTCCAAGTTATTTTTGTATGTAGTAACTATATGTTTGTAATTTGTATAGATTTCTACAGAAAGGCTTTGCTATTTTGCTACTGAGATCTATTAAAGTCTGTAAAGGATCAGGCCCTTGCTTTCTGTGCTTGTGTTAATATGGCTGATGAGTTGATTTAGGGTTAACGTTCACAAACAATAGGGGAGTTCAAAGGGGGTTAGAAAAATCTGAGTCATCCGTTTGCTTTAGGCTCCTACGACGCTATGCTAACAATGGTCACCCAGAGCTATTTGCAAACGTGCACAGGGCCAGAGTGCTTCACCAGTGGTTGGAGGGAACAGACTGTCAGCTCATCTGTCACCTGTTTGGCTGGCAGCTGCTCCGTTGCTGGCTTACACTTTGGAAGGTCAGACACCGGGAAGCTATACTCATGGATAAAATTATCTAATGATCGCAGGACAGGGTGATTAGGAATGATGATTCATCAACTGTTGTGACAATGTCACGATAGCAAGGTGACTGTCACCTCACAGCACAACAAAAATAGGCAATATTGAAAATTAAACCATTTCATGTACAAGTTTGTTGAAGTTAATTTTAGCAATAAACAAAACTGTAGAATAGAGATTTATTTGCTTGTTAGTCTTATTAGTTGCTGAAGGTTTAGCCAAAGCATTGCATCTAAACCCATGTTTCCATTACTTTTTACAAAAATATCTTTCTTTCCATAGATTCCCCTCAGACAGATTCAGCATCACTATTAGCATTATTTCTTTACCTCAACTCTACACTGACTTCTGTAACCCAACTTTAGGTGCCGCCTCCATCTCACAGAATGATGTAAATGGCAGTTACAGCAAACTTGTACTCTCCTGGGGAATGTGCCCTGTCATAAATACACACTCTTAAACACACTGACACACACACACACACACCAAGAGTGACTAAAGCTCAGCAGTTGTTTCTTTCACTCTGTGACAGCTGCCCTACCGCCCTCTGTTTTCCGATTTGGCCAAACTGAATTCCTTCTGGCTGTGATGTCCTGGCTAAATTTAGTGGAGGCAGAGTTAAATTTGCGAGAGGCAATTCAGGCTGCCCCACTGCGTCCAAGGCTACCCAAAGCAACCACAACCCCATTGTGACCAGAGCAGGGAACAGGACTACACCTTTCTTTTTCACCCCATCCAAGAAATCTCCCAATTCCCTCGTCTCCAAACTGTTACCCTTTCACTTCCTCAAGGCAACTACGCAACCACTTCACTCTCTCTGTGTATACACTCCTGCTGTTGTCTGCCAAACACACAAATAGGGATGGAGCCTCAGAGTATACGGGAAGACCTCCGTCTCTTCCAGAGCACACTTCTTCAAGATGGCCTTAAGGAGTTGCTGAATGAGAACAAGTTTGTGGACTGCATCTTGAAGGTGGGCGATCGCAGCCTGCCCTGCCACCGACTGATCATGGCTGCCTGCAGCCCCTACTTCAGGGAACTCTTCTTTAGCGAGGAGGACGAGGGCAAAGAGCTGGGCGGCGATAGTGGCAAGGAGGTGGTTCTGGAGAACGTGGACCCTGCAGTCATGGAGATGATCATCAATTACCTCTACTCAGCTGACATTGACATCAATGACGCCAATGTGCAAGATGTCTTTGCCATTGCCAACCGCTTCCAGATTCCCTCCGTGTTTACCGTGTGCGCCAACTATCTTCTTAAGCAGCTCTCCATGGGAAACTGTTTGGCCATCTACAGGATGGGGCTGCTGCTCAACTGCCCCAGGCTGGCTGTGGCTGCCAGGGACTACATCACGGATCGCTTTGAGATGCTGGCCAAGCAGAATGACTTCCTGGAGCTGGCTGCCCATGAGCTGTTCGCCATCATTGGTGTAGACACACTCAATGTGGAAAAAGAGGAGCTGGTCTTTGAGACACTGATGTCCTGGGCGCGCAAAGACAAGGAGCATCGCCTCAAGACCCTGGGGGACGCCTTCAACCACATCCGCTTCCGCCTGCTTCCGGAGAAGTACTTTAAGGAGAAGGTGGAGAAGGACGACATCATCAAAGCCGACCCTGAGCTCATGAAGAAGATTAAGGTCATTAAGGAGGCTTTTGCTGGGAAGCTGCCTGAAAAGAAAAAAGAAGGCAAAGAAGGGAAAGACGGAGAAGGCGAGGAGGGTGATGATGGGTTACCCGGGTATCTGAACAACACACGCAGGATTGGCATGTACGTCAAGGACCTGATCCTAATGATCAACGACACGGCAGCAGTGGCGTATGACGCGGAGGAGAACGAGTGTGCTCTGGCTGCCCTGGCGGAGCAGATCCCACGCAACCACGTCAGCGTCACATCAGCCAAGAACAACCTCTATGTGCTTGGAGGACTGTTTGTGGACGACGACAACAAGGAGGCACCACTCCAGTGTTACTTCTATCAGGTATTTCATAGTGTTTTTCATAAACCTTCAGTTTGGTCTACAGCATAGGCTAAGCTTACACATGAGTCCAAGCTCCACTTCAAGCCTTTTGAAGTGTGTTGGACATGTGTTTTGTTCATCATTTCGGTCAACAATTGTCAACAATCTTGACAGTTGTTTCTGTTTGCGGCAGGTAATTTAGCACATGTTAACAACTGACATCATAGGCTAGAAGATGTTGCTGCTTTCACAGATATAAGTCGATAAAAAAAAAATGATCCTAACAAAATGGGTGTGGCTCTTTCAGCTGGATCCCATTGGTGCTGATTGGACAGCACTTCCTCCTATGACCTCCCCCAGATGTCTATTTGCCGTAGGGGAGTGTGACAACCTCCTGTTTGCTGTTGGCGGCAAAGACCTACAGAGCAATGAATGCTTGGACTCAGTGATGTGTTATGACATTGAGTAAGAAAGAAAAAAAATATTTATTTGTATTATTAATATTACAATTTATTATAGTAATGTATTGCTATAGCCTAGCATATTTATTATGCCAATAGTTACTACATAATGTACATTTACATTTATGCATTTAGAAGATGCTTTTACACAAAGCAATTTACATTTGTCGTTTAGTTCAATTAATTATTTCTTTAATTAATTATATCTTTCATAGAGTAACTTGGGGTTAAGCACCTTGCTCAAGGCCACATCAGTGACAAATAGGGTTCAAACCCACAACTTCTGCTAGGCTACTTGCATTTTTATTTTTGGTCTATATTATTTCTCAATTTTTTTATAGCTATTTTTTAGTTTAAAGACGGTATGCACATAGTTATTATTCTATGCACTAATGTAACAATGTGCTCTCCAGTAAAATGAAGTGGAGTGAGACCAAAAAGCAGCCCCTGAGGACCTATGGCCACTGTATTGTCTCACAGTATGGAATGATCTACTCTATCGGAGGAAAGACTGAAGATGAGTAAGTCAACTTAAATACAAAATCCCAATAGTCATGATATTTTACAGGCCTATAAGCGAAATCCCTGGGATTTTGTTTACTTTTTTGTGTTATTACAACTATTAAGACTGATGCATATGATTGTATTTAGCACCTATTTATGTAAACACATGTTGTAACTGACACACTATATATACAAGTATAATATTTATATTCATTAGTTACTAATACCTATAGATAAAACACATAACTTAAGTTTAGACTTAACAGTGAAATATGCCAAATTGTTTTTGTCTTAAACATTTGACAGTCAGTCGTTTGGCATTAACTTAATCACTGATTTAATTTTAACTCACTCTCATAGCAAATACATCAACAAGATGTTTGTGTACAACCACAAAAAGTCAGAGTGGAAGGAGGTGGCTGGTATGAAGACAGCCAGGGCCATGTTTGGAGCAGTGGTGCACAAGGGCAAGATTATTGTTGTGGGAGGGGTCAATGACAGCGGACTGCTGAGGTCATGTGAGGCCTACGACTTTGGAACGAACAAGTAAGTGTTTATGTGCATTACAAACACACGTTTTATAACAGCCTGCATCTAGCCACAGTTCTGGTCTAAGAAGGCTTCACATATTTTCATGTGATACAAAAATGATACAATAACTGAACAGATGAACGTCACTGAAACTCTATGATCATTTTCACATTATGACTGTGACAGAAAATTAGCAAGCACAGCATGCAAAATTAAGTATGGAATCTGAATCAGAGTAGAGCAACGCCCTAAATTTCATATCATGCAAACACCTGGATTTAGGAATAAGCAGTCTATTTCATAATCCTCAATTAATGAATAAATGATCTGCTCTCTTGGCCAGGTGGGAGGCTTTCCCAGATTTTCCTCAGGAGCGAAGCTCCCTGAACGTGGTGAGCAGTGGGGGGTCTCTGTTCACTGTCGGGGGGTTCACCATGGTCGAGACAGACGACAAACAGTGTGCCCCCTCCGAAATCACAGACATCTGGCAGTAAGTAGGCTACAGAGTTGGCACGATACAATGTACATAATTCCATTATATTTTCAATCATCTATGCTCAAATTTCAAACTGCAAACATTAATAACCTGCAGTCCTCCTCCTCAGTTCAAAGAATGTCATTGTATAATTTCACTATGAAATGTTTTTGTAGGTCTATCTATCCTATTGTAAGGTTTACAACTATTGTTATTGACCTGTGATTCTCCCTGCCCGCAGGTATGAGGAGGATAAGAAGCAGTGGACGGGCATGATCAGAGAGATGCGCTATGCCACAGGAGCGTCCTGTGTGTCCATGCGCCTCAACCCAGAGAAGATGCCCAAACTCTAACTCCACACTAAATAATTGTTAGATAAATATATTAGACAAATTAATAGGACTTGGGGAGCATAATATTTCCAAACAATTACAGATAACTAAAGGCTCAAGGTTGTTTGTAATGTAAACCATTACTAGAATACTGGTGTGTTGTCCACTAGTATGCCCACTGAATGTGAAAGTAGCAAATGCCCTCTTTTTGATGAAGATACTTTTTAAACATTCTTGTTCTTAAGCAGTCAGTCTCCCTGGCAAATCTGCATTGTTGACAGACAAGTGCTTGTTTAAATGTGCTCCATTCCAAGCATAGGACTTTTTCATAAAGAACTGCACACAAGGCTTCACTGGAAAGGACTTATGTAGCCAAAATGTTAACAGACAAATGCCAGCTGACCTCCAAATGTGAGCAGTCTCTTAGCGTTGCAGAGCTAAACACCGACACACTAGTGCCACTGGTGGGCACTATTTATCACCTTACTCTTGCCAGGTACAGAGTTGACATTTATGTACACGTTTTGTTTTTGTACACAGTGCAGTGGTTGTGCGTTTCACACTTGTATTCCAGTATCTTTCTTTTTCACACATTTCTTTGTGGGGTTAGTGTTTCTCTGCTGTTATAGGACAAGCAAATGCACGAGTCAGGTGTGATACCTAAATTCACTGAAATGCTGACCAGGCCTGTTATTCTCAACATAACCAAGCAAAGGTTCAGTTAGTTGCCTTTATAAATTGCCAAAAAAGCTCATAAATTGCCAACAGACTTTGTATTAATGTCCGGTTTTATAAAATAAATAAATAAATAAATGAAAGTGTACAGACCAAGCTCGTTTTCATCAGATTGTTGACCCCTTTAATGCGTGCATGCATGCCCAAAACTTAAAAAAGAAGCCATAGTGAAACGTATACAAAAAAAACATCAGACATTTTTATTTAACATTCAGTAGCAATATTTCCAGAGTACTCAGTCATGATATTTTTCCCCAAGGCATTGTCCATTTTCTTGTAAGTCACTTCATCTTCCACAACTGCAGATAAACTTGATAAACCTCCGTCAGTTTCCCCTTCTTGCCTATAACCTCAACACATGAACCTTTGGCAATAAACACTATATGACCTTTAAAAAATATATTTATATGTTTGTTCATGTCTATGAAACTTATATAGCATGGAATATCCTTTTCTTCAGGTACTGTTTCCATGCATCCTGAGTAGAGAGTTCCATGGAGTTCCACTCATAGTGCGGAATCTATAGAAGCAGTGGGAACATAACTATCTTAGAACAGCACTCTCACTCATGAAGAACCTCATAATAACCTAATAAATATTTATATAATAGAAAATAATATATATGGCACAATGATTGCATAGGAATAACTGAAATGATTGTACTGTTGGAGTTGGACACACTGTTCTACAAACATTTCTAAAATATATAGTGTATCGGTAATACGTGAATATAAGAATGAGTTAACACCAGAATCTTTTACTTTACCTGGATGACATGGTATCCAAGAATTTCCAAGTGTCTTTTTCGTAAAAGCACCTCTCCTTTCCTGTGCCGTGAGTTCTTGCAGAAGGACTTTGGGCCGAGGAAGTCAAGAGAGATTCTTTTGTAGAAAAGATGGCAAAACAAAATGGGTCAAATTAAACCTTCGTGTAATTTTGGGGATTGTGTTCCTGTCTTATTCTGAAACAGACAAATCTATTCATGCGTTTATCAGACAGTAGAGAGAAGCCAGAAAATGAGGGAGATCAGATAAGATCAGGAAATGACTGCAAGGCAAATTTGTAGGCCTGGATGTGTTACGGTGGTTCCTATCCGACTTCAAACGCATCCGTACATTCATACACCTTGTTTACCACACATCTAGATATTTGTTTAGTTGCGTTTTCACGTACTAGCTGGCACAAGCTGCGTACCTCTGGGCTCCTGGGGGCAGCTCCATCCTCTCCTTGTCTGTGGCGTCGGATGCCCACTGCACCTTGCCCTCCTCGCTGATCTGCAGCTGGCTCGGCATGGAGTAGGGCACCGGCTGGCCCTGCTGGTCCAGAACACACTCATAGTCTGGGAACAGACCACCACAGCAACACACACACACATTGATTAGAACATGTCTAGAGACCGCAGCACACTCAAATCTCACTTCCATTGTGATGTGGAGTGAGTATAGAAGTGTGGAGCCAATGCATTGGAGTGAGGGAAATGGAAAACATGAAAAGTGAGTGTACTGTACAGCAACTGTAGAGTGTGGACCGAGTGTAAAGTGAATGTAAAGTAGGTACAAAAATGAATGTGAAATTAGTGTAAAGTGAATGTAAAGTAGGTGTAGAATGAGTGTCGAACGAGTGTAAAGTGAATGGAGAGTAGCTGTAGAATGATTGTAGAGCGCAGATAGAGAAAAAGAGAGCACTGCTAGTGTAGAAGTCAAATAGACTGGAACTTAGCACACGCTTTAATCCAAAGCGTCAGTCGTAATGTGGGGTTTGGGATTTGATTGGCAGTTGAGCGCCACAACAGCTATTTCAGTAATGAATGAGTGAGGAGTGCTCTTCTTTACCACTGCGTAGCTGGTGTGGAGTGTGGGCTTCCTTACCTACGGTGTAGAAGTATGGCGTGACCACAGCCACACGGGCACAGTTGATCCCCCCCAGAACCTCCCCCAGCATCTTATGGATTTGCTGTTGCACAGGAGTCACTGAGCCATTGCCTGCAGTTAACGAGTACAAACCATTCCCTGCAGTCAGATTGGAACCGCACTGACAAAAGTCATACAATTTTACAGCCAGTCAACTAAAAAAAATATCTCTGTATGTGTGTGTGTGTGTCTGTGTCTATCTGTAAAAGAGAGAGTTTGAATGTCTGTTGGCATGGTACATCAACAGCCCTCAAAATATTTTTGCCTGAATATATGGGTCAAGGGTTAGTGCTGGCACACAAGAGATACAAAGTTACTTGTTATGATTGAGATGAGATGAGTGAGTATGTGCTTGAGTGTGTGTATTTGTGTATTTACCTGCATGGGAAAATAAACTAATTTGAGGAAGAGTGATTGCAGGGTGTGAGTTTATCAGTTTTTAGGTTAAGACTCACAGTTTTTACCTTTACAAAGGGATTACTGCCAGGCCAGTCATTAACTGCTTTCCTATTCTGAGGGAGTTACGCAATACGTCAGTCTACCTGTTCACAATCCTTTTTCAGGAATTGTTTCAATGGGTGTCTGTGCCTGTGTGTCTGTGCCTGTGTGTGTGTGTGTGTGTGTGTGTGTGTGTGTGAGAGAGAGAGGGAGCTTGTCAGCTCTACCTCTCTTCTGCTGCTGCTTGCAGTAGCGGTCGTGGAACCAGGGCACTTGGTACTCAGGGCACTCCAGACAAACTGCCCGGTTGAGCTCCATCAGGCGGAGGCGGATCCGCATGTTCAGGGCGTCTGGTAACGCTGAACCAGACAAAAACATCACAAACACAATATTTTTTCTTGAATAAACAAAACCGAACTGCTAATGTGTATACGTACGCTGTAGGTAAATCTAAAAGATCATATTATGTCTCTTTAAATAGACACTGAACAGGGAGAATGGAAGAAGGGACGAACGGACGCCGTCACTCACTCTCCAACTGGGAATCCAGCTTGGCCAGGAAGTCCACAGTGAAGATCTCTTTGATGACCTCCTCGGGGAAATAGTCAGCCAGGGCCAAAGCATAGGCCAGCAACACCAGCAGGTGAGGGTCAAACTCACCTGCAAACACAGGA
>JAGFZM010001120.1:79619-105579 GCA_017657215.1 Limnothrissa miodon
ACACACACACACACACACACACACACAGGATAGATGACATAAATGACATCAAATCTAATCAAAAGCACTACCTCCACTGGGCCTTTCCAACCCTCTGGCCTACAGACCCATGTCTTCATCAGAATTGCTGTACTTGTGCTGAATAATCCATTTCAGAATTTAAAATGCTTTTCTAAACAGACTTCACACTGTATCCATTACACACATGCACAGCATTGTAATACCCAACACACAAAGTCCTTAGTACTGAAGCGTCTTACTGATATGAGGGGTGAGGTGCTGAATACAGGCAGTGAATAACTCGTCCACTAGTGGCGTGTCATAGTTCAGCACAGCAAAAGGCAGTAAGGTAGCATAGGTGGCTGAGAAGTGAACCTGCAGGAAAGTCACAAAATCAGTTGTTCTGTAGTCATGCCCTTGCAATCTCAATACCAAAGACATCTTTGGCACTAACTGACAAACACAGAATGTTGAATTTGTTGTCAATGGTTGTCATTAATAACACCTGTGCTTACCCTGCAACTTTGTGGGGGAAAATGGTTGCTATCAAATAGGCCCATAACTCTCTCACACACTCACACACACCTGATGTATATTGTCCAGTGCCACCTGAGCGATACGATCCAGGAGCTGTGGGCAGAGGTAGTTGGTGCGCGTCAGAAAGATGGCCAAATCTGGCATGTTGCCAGGGGTGACCTTGTCAGCAAGCCTCCTGCACGCAGCCACTGACTCTTCCAGGAGCATCTCCTCAAACCACTCCCCGGACAGGTACCGTAACTCTTCTAAAAGCAGCTCCAGCCGGTCGGCATGGCCCAACCGCTCATGACCACAGCGAATAAGAGTCTGAAGGACCCTGGGGGGGGCACAGACAAGTTAAGGGTTCATCTACAATACATAATTGGGGGGGAAAGGCTTAGACACTTCATCATAGTCAGGATACAAAGATTATGTAAACGTAGTCACTGTGAAAATGCTGGACTGGCCTGCTAACAACATCAAACATACAGGCACTGAGAAGCTTAATGCTCAGCTCTACACCTGTTGACTTCTGTGATACAAAGTAAAGGTTATCTCAACAATTTCCTCATTTATTTTTCTTCTTTTAATCAAATCAAATTAATTAAGCAATTCAAGCAGAGTTGATGACTACCTGACGTAGCGACTGGGAGTGCTATGGAGGTAGGTGGGGTCGTGGCGAAGCCACTTGGCAACGGCCTGGGCGTAAGTGTTGAGGTCGTTAAGAGTGCACTGGGGCAGGACAGCCTCCACACGTGCCAGCGCCGCCTCGTCCAGCCGGGGGGAGGGCAGCATGGACAGGATGCGCGTCAGCATGGTCACCTCATACGGATATATGCTGGACTGCAGGAATCTGCATAGATGGGGAGTTGGGAGAGGAGATGGGATAAGACATCTACTTATATATATCGATACACTTATAATCTAAAATACACTTTCTTTACGACTTCAATCAATGTTGTCTGTCCATAAGTCTGTATATTCGACAATATCTATTTCATCTAAGTTAGTGCGCTCGGACATCTCTTGGCTCTGAAAATTACTTGAGCATGATGGTTCGGAGGCGGTTGTAGAGGTCTGGGTTCTGGTAGTGCAGCACCATGAGGGTCTGGATCACCCTGCCGATCTCCATGGGACGGAAGTGCTCCAGGTTTCTGTGCAGGATTGATGCAATCCTGTGGAAAGACTCAGTGTTAAACACACTAAAGGTTCTTCCAGACAGTGCTGAGCTCTAAAGTTTATACTGTACGCAAACTGTGAAATATCTTCACAATACATGGGGGCGGACTACAAATTGGAATCCCTTTGTTTGATTTGTTTTTGGTTTCTGATGAAAGGACAGCCTAATTTTGATGTTCACACAATGAGGAAGAACAGACGGACATACTTGTTGATGAGCTGTGGGTTCCTGCACTGGATCTCCTCCAGAGTCTCAGCCACAGCCAAAGCCTGCTGGCCAGTCAGCTCGTCCGCCAGGAGCAGGGCCATCCCCTCCAGCCTAGAGAAGAATCACAGCACGAGGACATAGGAGAACACCATCGTCACCACACATCAACACAGTACAGTCAAGGACATATAGGAAGACCATCACCACCACACGTCAACACAGCTCAAGGATATATGATGGTTGATGCTATTTGCATCATGCCTGAGAAAGTGTGATCCCAGCAACTTAATACACCATGCACCATTTATTCTACATACATGATGAATGTGTGAGCCAAACATGAACAATATCATTCAGGCAAAAAAAAGTCTGTTCAAGCCAAACCATCTTTGTCCCCATACCTCTCCCGAGTGTCCTGGCTGGCCATAGGACCCAGGGTAGCGAAGAGTTTGGTAAAGACCACAGGGTCAGTGCTGGAGTCTATCAGCTCCAGCAGACGCTGACGTGATGCCAGGCGAAAGTCGCAGTTGTTGAACTGCAATGTCTGGTAGAGGCCCGTGATGATGGAGATGTCCTCTGCGCTCATCTGTGACACGTTGAGCAGCAGCAGGCGGTTGCACTTCTCAAGCAGTGGGCGGTGTGTGTGTCTGGAGTTGCGCATGAACTGCACCTGGCTCACAAAGGAATCGGTCGTAAAGATGTAAACATGCTTAATGTAAAACTTAAAAGTATTAAATGTTTTATACACAGGTGGCAGCTGAGATGTTTATTAAAGCAACACCAAGGAGTTTCAAAAATCGCACCCTCCTCGGGTTGGAAGCGGAAGCTTGCCATAAAGCAAGTCAACTGTAGTTTTACTAGACCTACAGATCTGCTACCCAGATGGGCAAACTTGTTTAGTGTTGTTATAGGCGATAGAGGACCGCACAGCAAAAGCAGCAAGTATCGTTCACCCTGTTACGAGTTGATGGACCACTGAAATGATTTTGAAAACATTTTAGTACTATAAAACAAGGTCTTTGGTGTTGCTTTAACTGCCTCTGGTATGGTTAGTGAACATGCAAAACTGTATGCTTTTATACATGGATCCTATGCACTGGACAATGCAGTTAATTCAGGTGGGAACTCGCTCTTACACAATGAACACCACTCTGGGTCTCCAGAGATAATGGCAGACACACAAACCACTATAAATCACAACAAGCATAATTGGCATAATCTTATGTGAGCCGAGCTCGTTTCTCTCAGAGGAGTTATATGACGTACCACCCGGCGTGGGTTGTTGTACTTGGTTGGATCCATGGAGTCGAGCAGGCTGTCGGCCTTCTTGATAAGCGCATCCCTCAGCCGAGGGGATGACAGGGAGGAGATGCTGATCATCATGGTAGTGAGCACCCTGAGAGGGTTTTTACACATGCCAGGAATTAGTGGGTGGGACTAAGAACTCTTTGGAAATCCTGAATGTAACACATCAATGACATTCTGTCCAACTTGTAGGAACTGTTCACTTGACATGAGCAATTACAAGTCAAAAATGTCTAAATCTGAATTTGTAGCAGACACTACAGCGAGGGGCACAACAGTCTTTTTGTTGCATTACAGTACACACACGTTGGACTGAGAAACCATCATGGACATGATTTAGTTTAGGGAATACAGATGATACAATGTAGACTGATGATGTCCACATTATTTTGTAATGGCAGCTAAATAGAGAATCTGAACTTCTGAAAGAAACCAAACAGCAGATTAAAAAAGCACCTACCTTGCATCATCTATCAAGTGAAGTTTCTGTCTTAGAATCTCTGTAATCTCTCCCATCAGAGTGCTATGGTGAAGGTACTGGTCATTAAGGCAGATGGAGAACTTTGAGAGAGTGGGCATCTCAAACCTGAAACACAGAGAAAGTCAACAAAAGAGCTCCACATCTCAACATAATATGTTTGCTATGTTCACACAGAGTACCATGTAAATACCCGAACAGCTATAAAGAAGGTTGGAAGAGTATTCACCTGTCTAGTCGGTTCCATGCTTCTGTGACCAACTGCTGGATCAGGGAATCATATGGTTCCACATTGAGTCTGTCAAATACATATCACATCTTAAATGGTATTCCTCAGACCTTGGTAAACCTTTTTCAAATTCTACATGGCATTAGCCCCCTGCCCCCATTCACGGGCTCTCACCTAAGCGCACTGTAGAGCATGTCAACCACCATGCTGTCATCCATCTGGTTGATCTTGTTCTCTGCTAGCACTCGCAGTGTTAGGAACTGAGGGTGTCCTCGCACTTGATCTACAGTGCGCAGAAGCTCAGGCCTCTCCTTTTGGAACTGCCAGAGCAGGCTCATGGCACAGCCCACATGGCCCACTGACAGCTTAGCCTTGTGCCGCCCCACCATCTCCAGAACATGGTCTTCAGCTGTGCACGTCTGTAGAAGATCCATCACCTGGTCCCGAGAGGCCGGGCTCACGTGGAGGAGACGCCAGCGGGAAGCACAGAGCCTGAGGGGCAGCAGGCGTAACATGGTGGGTGGTTGAAAGGGAAGGAGGTGACAAGGAGGAGATGGGAATCACCAGGTTTTATCGGGAAAACATAGTGAAGGGTTAACGTTAGGTCATTTAGATATGCTTTCCATCATGCTTATGTTCAGGATTGGACTTGAGGTGAAAAGCTCTCTTCTTTTGTCATGTCTGAAGTGTCACTGCTGTGGACGAGAACGAAGGTGTGGATCAAGTTAGTTGACATCTAAGCAACAACCAAATAAGAAATAAGACAGCATCGGATTCTAACACGTGCCATAAGTTAATTCCTTCCATTATGTTTTACAGGTCACCAAGTTCAGAAGAGCAAGTTATGTCAAGCAACAGTGTAACGTTACAACGACTTGCTACGTTATGCGACCATTCACTCAGGATCCCGCAGGATAATATTGACTTCAGGGCAGACCAAGTTCAAAGAAGCTTACCTTTATAAATGCACATCACAATCTAAGTTAGCCGATGATAGCCTGTGGTCATTGTCATCGTGACGTACAGCATTTGACTTTCACGCCTTGCTAACAGTTACAAAAACTACCTGGCGTTAGTAGCAACTCACGTGGGGACACTTAATAAAACACGGCTAATAAGCTTTGCTAATAGTTTGGTAGAGGATGTATTTTGACAGTACGTTTTCATTACTGCCTGTTTTCTTTCATGGCACGCTTAGCAGAGAACGATTTATTGAACTTATTTCTTAAATCCGACATTACTGTTAGCCAATTGTGAAGAACACAGCGGTTTGCTGGGCAATGCGTGGTGAACAGTTAACTTTGCTCACGGTTGCCACTGTAGGACTGGAGTGCAATAACCTCTTGTTCATGAAATAGGCGACATCATCCTTGATGATGTTCAACACATTTTAAATAACTAGTCTTCCATTTACACATTTAATAGTCTCCATTAGCAAGGAAAATACATTCCCACTGTAACTACGGTCCCCTTGTGGCAATAAAGGTTTCATTCATTCATTCATTCATTCATTCATTCATACACCAATTACTTCACAAGGATCTGCACAGTAATCCAAACAAACTTTTTTTAGTATAAACCTCTGGTTAGAATTGTTTTGATGTATACTCATTCAAGTAAATTCTGCCTATGGCTTTGAAAGACAGTTCAATATAACAGCTCATTGTTACTTTATTTGCATATTTTACTTTATTTGTTGCATGTCTTCACTGTGCAGATGTTAACAATAAGTGGTTTTCTTAAATTTACACGGCCACATTGATGAAACTTTTATTAGGCAAACTTTTGTTTGGTAATTCAAAGAAGGTGTCAGTTGTCTCCTACTCTCAGTCTATAAAGCCTGTATCACCATGTGAATCCCAGACGTTTCTTTGCCCTCTGGATGTCAGTGGTCTCGTTTAACTCCTTGATATCTTGAGAGGCAGGGCCAACATAACTAGGCATCTGAACACCAGTGTCATCCTGAACCAGGTAGCTGGGTCGAATCCCACCAAAAATGGGACCCACCCCACCCCCGATACCCTCTCGAGCTGCCCTTTGGAGTAGGGCTGTATTGCGCCCAGCCTCCTTGGCAGTGTCAATGATGTTCTTGGCGTACCGCTGGAACTGCCTCTCCTCCTCAGATACCAGCTGGCAGTTGGTGCTCTCAAACTCCTGCAGATCCTTCTTCAGTTTGTGATCTCTGGTTTGCTTATCTGCCTGTGAGACAATAGAGATACATTTAAAAAGCAATATACAGGGCTCAGTTGTTCAAAGTGCAATCTGGATAAAAATCAGCATAATTCTATTTTTGCTGTCTGTGATCTTGGAATAGTTGTGCAAAAGTGTTCCTGGATTAAACATAGCAAATCACTGAATTTACAAATCTGGATCACTTTGATTTATTTTGGAAAATTGGACCCCTAATTAGGTTTTTAAGACAATGTGTATTTTAAGTAATGTTTAAGGGTTCAGATTCAGTTGACTAAAGATATGCATTGTTCTTACTCTATATTTCAAGAAAAAAAAGAAACATTTTACACTAGGTCACTAGTTTCAGTAGGGCAGTGTTCCCCTAACTTAGCCGAGTTGATACAGTTGTTGCGTGCACTCTTGCTCTGGCCTGCAATGCTACTTTGTTAGCATTTAGCTTATCCTAGTTCTTTCAATAGAGTCCCAACGGGGAAGAAGTTAGAAGGGACCAAACACATCCACGTATTTCATATTTACATGCGGTTACTCGAGTAGTTACATGTGATGGTTATGACAACCATAAATAAAAACATAGAGATTTTCTAAGTGGATAATAAGGAGAACTTTATTATATGTGGAGTGATAACAAGCAGAAGGTATAAAGTGCCGTCATCATGTTTCATATAAGGACTCCAATGTGTTTTTCCGCCATAATATAGTTAGGGGAAGAACATATTTTAAATCAGGTGGCATGTTGCTTTAACAGGTCATGCCTACCATCTGATGGATGTAGATCTTTTGTAGAGTTTGACAGTCCTCCTTCATTTTCGTGGCCTTCAGGTGTTGTTTTTCCATGAAGATCCGATCAGCCTCTTTCTTGGCCTTAAGCAAATCCAGAGCTTTCTGACGCTCTTCTCTTGCTCTCTCTTCCTGGTCTTGACGCTAAAATGGTCCAACAAGAAGTCAGACATCAGAGATAATGTTTCATAATACAGGATGGATGTTAATATTTGAAAATAAAGCTATTCTGTTCCCTAAAGTTGGGAACAGTATCAAATATAGTATAGTATCAAATATGTTTGAAACTGCCTCTGCACTCAGTAGGTAGCCTGATAAGGTACATAGGGTACATCTAGGAGACGCTCCACAAAGATACATCTATGTGATGGGTCCGACCAAACATGGGAAAACAGCCCAACTTTTAATTTGACTGTTGCAGAAGAGAGTAAGGCCTGACTACAACCTGCAATTCAACTTAATATATGACTTTGCATCAAATCCACTCAAGATGGAGCACAAAAATGTTGCATCTTGATGTTATTAGAGGCTGCCCTTACCGTGGCCTTGCGGTGATCGGAGATGGACTGGAGCATGGCCTGCCTCTTCTGCTGCTTCTCCCTGAGCTCACGGGCTTCTCGGGCATCCTTCTCCTCAATGGCCTTTGCTATAAGGTCATCCTCGTTGATCTTCTGCTTCTCCTGATGGGCGGCCAGCCGTGTAATGGTCTCATCTCTGATTTTTTGTCTCTCACTGGGTGAGAGGAAGGTAAGGGGCAGACCAGTCCATGTCATGTATATTTAATTCAGGGTCAAATCAGGAGTAAAAAAGTTCAGTACTTCAGTTTGTTTACTGTCTATTCTGTTTTGCTGTTGCCATCCCTGTAACAGGCATGATTCAAAGGAGCAACTCAGAGCCAGAATATAGTAAAAGTATTTTTTTTTTTTTTTTCAATTTCAATTTGCATTTATATATATTCAGATGTTTTTCCAACACTGTGACATAGACTGTGACGACACCGTAACAGGATTTATGGTTGTCTCAAGCAAAGTTCTGTAACAATGTTGCAATAATCTTACATGAATAAATAGAGGTCGAGGTACTGCTCTAATTGAAACTGTTAAGAAGTCTACCTGAGCTTCTCTGCTTCCTTTTCTTTCCTGAGCTTCATCATCTTGAGCTTGGCATTAGCAAACAACACACATTTCTCCTCCTCAATCTGCTGCTTCTGGGCTTCAATAGCTTTGAACATGTCTTTGTTGGCCATGAGTTCCTTCAAACACCAACAGAAATGCATTAGACCTAAATATTTTTTTGCACTGTGAGGATTTAGTTTTGACACATGAGAACTAGCAAATTCCATTTTTGTTTTCATTTCAGTCGTATGACTATGTCTGGGACTTACATTGTGGGATTTCATCATGTTTTTCTTATCCTCCTGCCTCTTCTGCTCCAGTTGGGCTTGTTGCTGGTCAAAAAGCTCCTTCATTCGCAGCAGTTCCTCTCCCTCTCTCTTGTTCTCGATTTTTTCCTGTTCTCTGGCAAGCTCATGCTCTTTCATTCTTGCAGAGACCAATTCATGCAGCACACACACACACACAGTACAATGTGTCAACAAGTTATTGGAAATATCCTGAAATGAAATGGTAACTGATTGGCACAGATCAGAACTGAATTGTTCTTAGCTGCAGGAGCCCTTACTGCTGCATCAGCCCTTGGACTGTTTCCTCACAGTCCTGCTTCTTCCTCTGCTCCTTCTCCATATCCTGCTGCAAGGCCTTCTGATCCCTGCGTTTCAATGTGGCCATGATCTCCTTGTCTGTGTCACGGGAGGCCTCGCAGATGCGCCGCTTTAGCTCAACCTGAGCCTCCCTCTCCTTCAGCACCTCGGTCAAGAGCAGGGCACTCTGGGGGAAAAAAGAAAAGAATAAAAAGCCAACCGTGAACATTCGTTATTTTAGCAGGTTGAAATAAAAATACAAATACATTTTTAAAAATTCCTTTTGGCATAATTATGAATCTACTTACCTGTAAATACAATAAAACAATATTAAATTAATCTAATTATAAATCTATTTACAAAAAAGTGAGAAATCAATGTAATACTTCTTTGGAATTTAAGACTCAGTTCTGTGGAACCTACATGAAATCCTTTAACTCTATCAGTCTGGTAGTATTGCTGTGCTTTTGCTTTTTCAATAGCTTCTTTACGTTTCTCTGCCTGGTATTTGGCCTCCTCTATGTCTAGTCTTTTTCGCTCCTCCTCTTCAACCTCCTCCCGAATCTTTTTGGCCTCCAGTTTTTTTTGTCTCTGACCCTGTGGTGAAATCATCAGCAACAAAGTATCAACCAGACAACAATGTCACAAAGTAAACAATCAAGGAGACTGGTGTGTGTGTGTGTGGCTATAAACTATTTCAAACTATCACCCTAATTATTTTAATCATCTAAATTATTTTATACTTACAGCAATGGTATTGGACCAGAATTTCACAACTTCTTTGGAGCGGAGGTGCATAGCCTCTCTTTGTCTTGTCGCTTCCCTCAGGCTTTCATTGTATTTATTGACTTGGTTCAGGCTGTCTTGAATACGAAGCCACTCTGACTTTGGTAGTATAGTGACTTGTCGAAGATCTGGCTGTGGCATTGTTTCATTTTTCATCTCCTGTCCACAAACTATTGTACACAAGTAAAGTTAGTAAACTGGACAAGGACATGCATCATGAACATACAGGCTATGGTTCAGAATTTATGGGGTTGATTAATTGGAGAAAAAACTCTTTGATGTCCGGTCTTATGTATCAAATGATTGAATGAGATCAGATTTCTGCAGCAAAAAGCAACCAAACTAAAAGAATGTCTGTGCTATACTTTTAAAGTTGATCAAGAATGTTCAGATTAAATTATATTAATAATTTAAATATAGATTGTAAATATCATTCCCAAGTGTTGGGCAGGATTTAACTAAGCCACCAGCTACTATATAACATTAGATTGTCAACTAAAGTTACCTACTTACACACACACACACACTTTTGCAAAGAGCTGACCATTCATGCAAGACCTAGGTGGAAGATTAGCGGCGATGAGCTGATGTTCTGGAAATGTGAGCTATCCACGCTACTCAAAAATGTCACACAGCTTCGCTAAAAATATTGAAGCTACCCCTTGGTGCAGGTGCTTTTAGAGTTTTATGTGCTAGTGGCTGAGAAATAATAAACATAAACATATAGGCTAGTATAATTGTTGTAATCATGTAAGTGAGCAAACAAAGTGTTCAACAACACTCCAAAAGCGTTTGTAATAACGTTACTTTTTCCACAAATAAAGTCATTGGCATGTGGCGTGTGCAGATCTGCAAATCTGAAAAAGCCTAAAACGAAACAAGACCTGAAACAGTACGTACAGCTTTTCGCGGAGCCCTTCCTTCGACCATACTGAACTACAGGAACTGATGCTGTGGACATTTTTATGTAATCTCGAGATTACGTTTGTCTATAGTTAAAAAAAAAAAAAAAGATTCTTGTTTGGCCTGGCTTGCCGACCCAAAAGGCCAGTTTTGTTTAGCATCCACTTTCAATCCTTCTGCAGTTTGCCAGCGTTTAACATGTTGCAGCCTAGCAACCTGGACTACTTTTGTTGCTGTGTTTCTAATGGCAACTGCTCTTGGACCAATGAAATTGTCAAATGGCTGGAACAAAGCTCATGCATTTTGCAGAGTTTGCTTTACTCGCCCCCTACTTTGAACCAGTACCAGTAATAAGTTTACGTTTACGGCTTATTTAAATGAGCTGATGCAATTTACAATGACAGTAACTGTACTTTAAAGTCCTGTTTTAATTTCAATCATTTTTTATTATAGGCAGCGACAAAATAGTCTGTCATGTGCTGCTCTAATTGATCAGGTGCCTCAGTGTGCCTGTCATTAAATTCGCACAGATCACAGTCAGCCAATTTCTGTTTGCGCGGTCAGAATTTTAACCTAGTATGCTAATCTCCAGACTTCGATGGGATCTCGTGGCCCTTTTCTCTGGTTAACCTAGTTTGTACTTGTTCTTGGAATTGCATGATGAGGCGGAGTTGTCGCGTTCCCTTTCTTTCCTCTAGAGAAAGTCCGCCCATCTCGCGCGTACTCATTCAAAACCAACGAGGTTGAAACATTCAAGCCGACATACCCAGACCACCAGGCAGTGTACCCTTATCTGCAAGACCCGCAAAATGGCCCCCGTATCAATCAAACGCATTTTAATCAGCGAAAGCGTAGATGCCTGCTGCAAAAAGATTTTGCAAGAAAATGGAATTGAAGTTACAGAGAAACAGAGCATGAGCAAGGATGAGTTGATTACTGACATCAAGGTAAAAGTTTTTGCTGCATTTTCCAAATGTTTCTGGATTGCCAACATTAAGACTAACGTTAAGTTAAGTGTTTTGATGTAGTTTTGTGTTACAAATGTTTGCAACGTTAGCATAATTTGCTAAATTAGACTAAATGGATAGCTAATTGCTGTTATCAACACGCTCAGCAGAAGTTGGTGAATGATTTGCCAATCGACGTGATAAGGTTAATGCTGAATGCTAATGAATTGGCCTAACGCTAATTTCATAGTTTGTTTGTTCTGAAAGACTTGAAAGTTGATCTAGTCAGCACCGCCCTCTGTGTTGCTTATCAGTATGATGCAACATCGCCGAGATTTACCTATTCACTTTTTCTTGGCGATATCCTAAAAGTATAGGCTATAATCAGAGGCAGTATATAACTGCAAAACCGCGTCATTATGAAGCTTTAATTTAATGAAGCGGGGGGTTACTTGGGAACATTTGTAAATTATTCAGAAGCTATTCAGAGAACATCTTCTATCCTAGCACTAAAATGAACTGATTCCCAGCACTATATCCGGTTTCTACTATGTAGCTTGGTTGTTATCCTCTTTTTGTAAGTCGCTTTGGATAAAAGCGTCTGCTAAATGCATACATTTAAATGTAAATTGTTAATTTCCAACCAGTGACTATATTGTGTACAACTACACATTTTATTAGACATGAGACAAATCACAGACCATGATGATCGCTTAATTTGTGGAAATCCTTTATTTATTTGCTGCACATCGTCGTGCAGAACTACGACGGTCTAGTGGTGCGATCTGCCACAAAAGTGACATCTGAAGTTATCAACGCAGCAAGCAATCTCAAAATCGTAGGCCGAGCAGGGACTGGAGTGGACAATGTGGATGTGGATGCGGCCACCAAAAACGGCATCATTGTCATGAAGTAAGCACATTGGGTGCTTTCCCGTGTACACGAAACCCTTTAGCTTCTGTAGTGGATGTCCTGACTCTTCAGTACTAAGTGCATCTTTGTGATTCTTCTGCAGCACCCCAAGTGGTAACACGATCAGCGCTGCAGAGCTGACTTGCGCCCTTATCATGAGTCTTTCAAGGTGGGTTTGAAAATCACATGTAAACAGCACAATTGATGGGATCTTTATTATGGAATCAACACCTCCGCCTATCTAGTCCATCTTATCATGTTGATAAAAATTTTGTTTTTTTTTTCTCCCCAGACATGTGTCACAAGCTGATATGTCAATGAAGGCTGGAAGGTGGGACCGTAAAAAGGTATACACATAATTTTAATCATTTGGCTGTAATTTGCATACTTTATCACAAAGCACACTGGTCAGTAGGTTTCTTTTTGTCCCCTCTGTTCACTCTGTTGATAATAATCCAATCTGATCTCTGAAATGTGCAAGTGGGGTGCAAGTGGGTAATGTTTTGTTAACGATTTTGCAGTTCATGGGCGCAGAGTTGTATGGAAAGGTACTGGGCATCGTTGGGCTGGGCAGGATTGGGAAGGAGGTTGCCTCAAGAATGCAGTCTTTCGGGATGAGGGTGAGAATCTGTTCTCTACCTTGAAACCCTGTATATTTTAAAAGCAGTTTTTTGCACCATTTGACAAGTCAACATTAACTACAGTGACATCAGTTTAATAATTCTCATCTGTGCGACTTTTGTAAGCAGAATTATGGCTCATTTTACCACTTGAGATATCATACATGTGGTCTGAATACACAGGCATTCCTCAGTCTTTTGCTCACCCAAGGGTTTCACTAGGCAATATCCTGTCTTGCACTCCAGTGGTATGCTGAAATTGCATCTTTTGTGCTCTCCTTCGCAGACGATTGGCTACGACCCCATCACACCTGTGGAAGTATCCGCCTCCTGGGGGGTGGAGCAGATGTCCCTGGACCGGTTGTGGCCCCAGTGTGATTACATCACAGTGCACACACCCCTTATGCCCTCCACCACTGGTTAGTTTAGGGGGAGAAGGGGAGATGGAGATGTAGAAACCTTTGCAGCCCATATGTTTGGGCTGATTTCAACATAAAAAAAAACTAAAAAACAGAAGTAGAATACCTTGTAGTGAAAAGAGTGTAGGGAGGGGGTGGTAAGGGAGCAAGATATTGCAAAAGATTGCTGACGGGGAGACGTTTTTTTCTAGATCATTATTTTATTGGTCATATGCATTTGTGAAATAGTATTTAATAGTATATATAGCATACCTGGAAGAGAAGCCAGAGAGACTTTTATTTAACACTAGTGCAAACGCTTCTTAATGTATCTGATTTAAACAATCATTCCTGAATGTGACTCAGCCTTGATGTCGACTTTGCCATAATGTATCCTGATAGCCTTTTCCCCCTTCTCTTGCAGGCCTTCTGAACGATGAGTCCTTTGGCAAGTGCAAGAAGGGAGTGAAGGTGGTGAACTGTGCCCGGGGAGGCATCATTGACGAGGCAGCCCTGCTCCGAGCCCTGGAGTCGGGCCAGTGTGGAGGTGCAGGCCTGGACGTGTACGTGGAGGTAAGGGAGTAAACATGCAGCGTCAGCCTTGGCTTGAGGTCCAATGCCAAGAAGTTGTGCCTATTATTTATTTGAAAGACAAGCAGTCCAATTTAAAAAAAGATACAATGGAAGATAATAGCGGGGCTTCAACAGCCATGCATCCAAGATCTCTCTTCTGTGAACACATAATCCTCTATATCCTCTTTATTTCTGTCTATGTGGGAATGTACTGGGGTCATTTGTGAGAAGGGGTTTTATCAGTTCTCTGAGCTTAGAAGAGTACATTTAAATAGGCAGTTTTAATTTCTCAATTTTAATTTTATTTTCCATGTATCTAGTCTCTGATGCCCAGTTTTCAGTGATGGTGTGTCATGTCTGTGTGTGCAGGAGCCCCCAAAGGAGAGGGCCCTGGTTAATCACCCAAATGTGATCAGCTGCCCCCACCTGGGCGCCAGCACCAAGGAGGCCCAGGCACGCTGTGGGCAGGACATTGCCCTGCAGATAGTGGATATGGTGAAGGGCAAAGCACTCGTAGGAGCGGTGAGATTTTTGTCTTGATGTTTGTTTGTTGATTGAATATTGATTAATTACAGGGATTTTTCAGGGATCTGCCATCATACAGCGGAATTTTGATAAGACTCTATAAGGATTAGTATTGGTTAGGTGAATTTTTTTTTTTTTTTTTTTTTACATTTTTATAAATTAAAGCAAGCCATTATTTATGTAGTCCCACAGAGAGAGAGAGGAAGAGAGAGACAGCAAGCCAGCGCAATAACAAAGCAAACTTGGTTATAAGTCTACAGTCAAACCCTATCAGTAGTGACAGTTCAGGTCAGGTAACCAGTGTAGGTAGATTATAGCCTGGCTTCCACGACAATAAAGCTCATAGGAGCTTAGTCTGGCCAAGCTGCCATACTACCCGACATCTGGGAGGCGGGCACAACCTGCGTCCATCAGATGCCTTTGTATACTACTTGACGAATCTACAACCAATCAGACCACTCATTCCGATGACATATGCGCAAGCTCGTTTCTCATTGGTTCCCACTTCAGAAATGCTCTATAACGGCAGCTTGGCCAGACTGACATTGCTTGCGAAATCGAATGTAGTACCACAGGAAGTATGGGCGGGCCCAGGCTAGGTAGCTTACATATTTTAATGTCATTTGTTTGGTACATTTAAGTTTAAGTTCATTGGTGGCAGCTTTTTTTAGTGGCAGCTTCAATACAAAGGCGAAATGATTTTTGATTATTTTTAGTCATAATTTGTCTGCATTAAAGGGATAGTTCGGTTTTTAACACATTGAGTTTTAAGGATTTTGTTTTAAGGATAGAAACAACACATGCCCATTGCTAGCCATTTTGAAGGCAGGCAGAGGCGATTCTACATATTGCAAATAGCCGAGACAGAAGCAATCGTCAAAATTTCGATGTCAACCACTTTATTGCATTTTAGACAACCTGTGAAAGGGGCTTAATGTGTTAAAAACTATCCCTTTAAAGGACCTGTTTATATAGTATTGGCCAGCTCCACTAAAGGCTTTTCCTAAACCAAGATAACCACTCCTTTGTAGTAATTGTACACTCAAAACTGTTTGTATGGCTGACTCAGCCAATTTAATATTCTATGTCCCTTTAGTTAAAACTTGATAAGAAAGGACTGATACTACCAGAACCGTTGACAAAAGTCTGTAAGTTTAAGTGAGAGGGTGATTGATGTCTCTGTTCACTGTGGACTTGGATGAAATGTGCTTGATGGCACTACATGACCTTGTGGGAAAAATTGAAAACATGCATACTATGCCTAATAATCTCATCCCACATCATCATATTCTTAACCCAGGTGAATGCCCAGGTTTTGGCCAGCACATTCTCCCCTGAGTCTCATCAGTGGATCAGGCTTGGAGAGGCCATGGGTGCAGTTCTGAGGGCCTGCACCTCCTCAAAGCAGCCCTATAGCCAAGTGCTAATCACCACCACAGGTAAAAATGCAAACCTTATGTTAATTCAGCCAAGTTGGCCAACGAGCAGCTTTGTTGCGCCATCTGCTGGTCAAATGGTGTTATTGCATCATTACGCCACAATTTCCCTATATCCCTCTGTCTGTAATTATAAATCTTACTCATTCTGTGTGTATTGTGTGTGTGTGTGTGTGTGTGTGTGGCAGGGGAGCTGAAATGGTTGGGTGGGTTATGGTTTAAAACTTAAAACTTTATGTTTCCTATCTCAGGTGACTGCCTGAAGAAGTCCACAGGGTTCCTAAGTTCAGCAGTTGTGGTTGGCCTACTGACCGATGGTTCCAGATCTGGCCCCAACCTGGTCAACGCCCTCACCCTCGCCAAGGAAACTGGCCTGGAGGTAAGGACTAGAGCAATACTCGACTCATGACTCTGTTAACCGGGTGGTAACACTTTGGCAGGGTGGAGAAGTGGTGACATCAGTAACTGCTAATTCATCAGGCTCGATTTCTGTATTCTGTATGGTGCATGCCTGTGTGACATGAGAGGTATGGTCATCAAGCAAAAGAAAAAATGTAGAGAGAAAGAAAAAGAAATGTAGAGAGAAAGAAAAAGAAAGGTTTGGTAAGCTTTTGAGGAAATGGTAAATGATGATGATGATACAGATTTTGTTCTATGAAGTCACTTTGCGTTGACACTGTTTATATGTATGAGGGTCACAAACCAGGCACACGAACATGGCTCATCTTATGGTTAAGCCTTTGTGTCCTGATGGGCCAACGTGCAATTCAAGACTAAAATTCAGGTCGCCAGTTCCTTTTCGTTAGAACATTTGAACATAACAGGGCAATAACAAATCAAGAGGGTTTGGTTGTTTATAGGAAAAACACTCATTGCTCTTTAACTCATATGTTTGAACAATAAAAATGTGTGTCCTCCAGCTGACTGGGTAAGATATGTTGTTCAGACATTTTCATTGAGTTGGTTAAAAGCCAGATTGTGTCTAAACTTGCATCTCTGGCTGCCACATGAAACGATTAGCAATGCCCCAACTGTATGGCATCAGACAATTTTTCTTCCTGTATTTATTGAGGTAAGTTCAGGGCCCAAACAAAATGTTTGTGTGTATCCCACTCTTTCTGACCACTCTTAGTAGTGACTAATGTTGACTGACAGGCGGCTGTGTCTATGCTGCTTCTGATAAAAGCATCCACAGACACACAGTGGCAAAATAAACACTATTAGCTCAAAATGTTCATGTTTACTTCCTCAGGTAGCAATGAAGCACAACGGAAACGGCAGTGACAGTGCGGCATGCGTGGTGGAGGTGTGTGTGAATGGCACGCGCAGCAAGGCCCAGGGCTCAGTGCTGGCTGGGGTACCAGTGCTGGAGGAGCTGGAGGGCAGCCCATTCAGGCAGCCCGTCCCCCTGACTGGACACCTGCTCTTCTTTAAGGCCGCGGCCTCACCACAGCTCTTGCCCTCTGTTACAGGTGAGACGCTGATGCAAGGTCAGGACGGTGAACTATATGCCCATTAAATACAACAATTCACTGTGTATTTCCAGTGTTATGGATGGGATTGTCTGATTACAGGCATATTATGATGGAATTATTTTGCACAGTTATTCCTTGTACCTTTGCTTACAGATAATAAATCCCCATTTCTAAACATGTTTGAGTCTACCTGTTCCACTGTCCACTATCTCTGTTGGATGTTGGGCACTTTTTAGAAAGAAAAAAAAAAATGTATGCAGTCATTTGCTGACCCCTCAATTTTCCACTTTTCACAGGTGCCCTGGTTGCAGCAGGTGTAGAGATGGAATCCTTTAGCGCCCCTGCTTCCCGTGGTGGTGAACAGTGGTATTGCGTGGGGGTCTCCACCTTGATGGGTGATCTTGGCTCCCTCAAGGCTTTAGTGAAGGACGCAGCACAGATTACTGTCTGAGATGAGTTCTTTCCCAGAGGACTATTCTTGTAGCATTCCAGTCTAATAACCTAACCCCACTTTAATAATGTTCAAAAGATGTGCGTGTCCACTGTTAACACATGTGCTGCATTAACATTTCAGTCTGATGTGGAAAGAAGACTTATAAGTGCCTGGGTGAAGACTTAGATCTTTACAAAGTGCATTTACATGTTGCAGATGTTTACTGTAATTAAAGTCTTGTTCATTTCAATCTTTAAAGCATCATTAAGTGTTTGTCAGAAATATGTTCCAGATAAGTCATGTCATGGAACTGTTTATTTTTATCTGAATACTGTTTGTGAAATACAGTACAAATAGTCTTTCAATACTGTTCCAATGTAACCAATGTCACAAGTCTATTTCAGTTATTTCAGCTATAAACAGTTATTTCTGTGTATTCCCTAGAGTGTACTTGTATCTTAGGATGGCCACATAGACTCATCACTGAGAAATTTGTAAATGGAAATAGCAGACAACTGCATATATAGGCCTAGTCTTATGAGATTAATTTTTTGGTGTATGCTTGGCCTTCTCAACACTAATGGTCTATGTTAGAATGTACATTATGCAATGGGCTTAATCCTTATTAGGATTAGACTGACTGCCATGGCAACAAAGAGGAATGACCATACATTGGCCATTCCCTTTGGGGTAGTAAATGGTAAGGTTTCTGTTTTTATTTTAAGACAACATTTCATTAATCGGCGTTTCAAAAGTGTACGTGTCGAGTTACTCATTGGAGTTACATTTATCCGGCATCTACAATCGTAAAAGCAGTCCCTCGCTGGAAAGGGTGATCTCTCTCGAGCGCTGCCTAGAATCAACAAAGCAGGGTGACAGCGGGTGCCTCTCCAAGTGTACACAGATACCAAAATAGGACCTCGACAGCCCACTATCGCGGCTAAGGCTAAATCGGGGTCATAAATGTCTGAGCTGGTCGAAGGAGTTGCACACAGTTAGACCACAACAAACGTGAATATTTGAGCTGGCTGTGTAAACGCGACCCAACACGTAATTTACTATAAAGGTAAGGTTTAATTTTACGCAGTAATTGTCTCTTAGACAATGTATTATGCTGATTCTGTATGTCATTATGTAGCCTACACTAGATCAAACCTGATGGCCTCCTCAATACATGGAGTCAAGTTTCACCTGCACTAAAAAGTATATGCGATAGTCCACGTGCGGACCAACTATTCAAAGTCGGTGCCTTTTCTCAGGCATATTGACATTGCATGCCCCCATTAATAACACTTTTGTCCATTAAAATGTGTTAAACAGAGCTTGACAGGCTAAAACCCTACACTTGGACACTGGACGCAGTGAGAACCCTCAATTTATCGTTTATTGGTGCAAGTCAGTTTAAATAAATCAGACGCTGGGTCACATGAAACGCACCTGGAAAAAATCCCACAATAGTTAGGAGCACATCCATTGTCAATGACCAAAATGTTCACCTGAATAGGCTTATATAGCCCCTTCCTGAATAAGAACTGCATTGGAAAACTACATTTTCCTGCAGACATTTCGTCCAAAATATTGTATCTTGCAGTGCACTGCAGTACCTAAATCCTATATATTTTTTAATAAATACTGTTAAAAATACAGTTTAATTAATGCTTGGGCTATTTCATGTTAACAGGTTTCTTTTCCTTTCTTTTTTTTTTTTTTTACAGTGCCAATGTCCTCAAAAGGTCAGGAAAGCTACACTTATGAATTCTGTGACATCACACACCCGAAGGAACTCGTGGACATGCTCCGGGAATTCTACACTTGCGGACTTTTCACAGACATCGCGCTTAGGTGTGCCTCAGGTCAAATTTTCCGCTGCCACAAAGCGGTCCTATCAGCACGCAGTTCCTACTTCAGAGTCATGTTCACTTCAGACATGCGGGAAAGCTCTGACAAGCTCATTAACCTTCCTGGTATAGAAGCTGACATCTTTGACGCCATAATCACCTATGTATATACGTCCAGAGTTACCATAACTCAAAATAACGTCCAGAGTCTCCTGGAAGCATCAGATTTGCTGCAGTTCTCAGCAGTCAGGCGTGCCTGTGAGGAATTCCTCATCCGGCTTTTGGATGTGGACAACTGCCTGGGCATGCACTCCTTTGCAGAGCTCCACGTTTGCAAAGCCTTGGAGAGGGAGGCACGCAGGGTGATGCTCAGCCGCTTTGACGAACTCATCCAACAAGATGAGTTCCTGGAGGCTGATCTAAAGAAGTTCACCACACTCTTGGCTGCCGAGAACCTCAATGCCTGGCGAGAGGAGCTTCTACTTGAGGCAGTGGTCAGGTGGGTCGCCTACAATCCCAGGGCTCGCCTAGATTACACCAAAGAATTGCTCAAATGCGTACACCTGGAGCTGGACGAGATGCACTTCAGTGGGGCGCTCAATGCCAGTGCACTCAGTGTCAGTCGCAGGGCCATGGAACTGGGAAACGAGGAGAAACTCAGGACGCTGATTCTCCACTCCCTCACAGCCAGCAGCAAGGGGTTTGCCCTTGGCTGCAAGAAACTTGCCTCAAGCATGTACATTATTGGTGGCTACTATTGGCACCCCCTCTACGAGGTCCACATATGGGACCCCATCTCTGACACATGGGTGCAGGGCAAAGACATGCCCGACTATGGCAGAGAGAGCTATAGTATCTCACTGCTGGGCCCAAACATGTATGTGACTGGTGGTTACAGGACTGAAACCATTGAGGCCCTGGACACAGTGTGGATCTACAATGCAGACAGTGATGAATGGGCAGAAGGCTGCCCTATGATTACACCCAGATACTACCACTGCTCTGTGGCTCTGCGAGGGTGCATATACGTTGTGGGGGGTTATCGAGCTGGGGCACCTGCACGGGAGGCAGAATTTTATGATCCCCTGAAAAAAAAGTGGTTTCCAGTGGCAGACATGATACAAGGTATAAGAGGAGGACCCTGTCACTGTCCCTGTTATTTAGGCAGTGTTAAGTGAAAGTATTTGTGAATATGCAAATTCGAATCTATTAGTGTAGTAATATGTACAGTCTTGATCTTTGAATTGAACCCAATTGTGAATTAATGAAATACACACAGCACACAGTGAGGTGAAGCACACCCTAATCTTGAGCAGTGGGCTGCCTGAAACAGTGGTGCCTGCATGAGAGGTTGGGAGCATCGGTTTCTAGCTCGAACCAGTAGGTTACCAGATGTCGGACAATACCCTGGGACCGGGTACCTACCTACCTATGAACACCTACCTACAACATTTCTGTTGGTCCTGGTTCTAGTCCATTTCAAGGGTGACACTAGTTCCAGCATATTAACAAATTGCTTTGCTCCAGTCCAGAAGCATTCGAGGGTGTTGTGACATTTGACTCGCTGTGTCCTGGGTTATATCAACATGCAGAATTAAACACTACTTTCAAACTACACAATACATTCTCTATCAGCCGGACAGCACAGCCATGTCAGCAAAAAAAAGCTGTCCAACCTTGATCTGGTTTTCAAGTTGTATTTTTGTTAAAGTGGGGTAAGGGTCGAGGGATAAGGTCTACTTGAGGCTTTGGTTTAGCCAGTTAACACACAGTGGCAGTAATCCTGCAGAGTCATTCTGTGAGGCTTAACTGTCCTTGACCTAGTCACTTGACCTTAACATGGCCTCGTGGGTGGGATGTAGAAAGCTACTCAGACTCAGGTAGTATACTATTTTCTTATTTGGGGGTTGTCATCAAGAATTAAACTGTTTGTTTTTATTTGTGGTTTTCATAAGATGTGGTAATGTCTTTTCAGGAGTTGGAAATGCCACAGCCTGTGTGCTTAATGACAGGATCTATGTGACTGGTGGTCACTATGGCTACAGAGGAACTTGTACATATGATAAGATTCAGATGTACAGACCAGATACCAACGAGTGGAGCATTGCAACCGCTTGTCCACATCCTGGTAACGTAATGTCATGTATTTGGTATAAGTAGGTGGCCAGTGTATGGTGTGAGCAAGTTCTGGATTCAAACACAGCTTAAGTGATGATCTCCACTAACAAGCTAAAAGCTTTTAGTCTATAGAGCAGAGCATAATCCAGGAAAATGGCTCAATGTTTTACGTAAAAATGTGCATATTGACAATTTTAGCACAAAAGCCACAAATATTGATTTCCCTGCACCAGATTACAGTACATTTTCCCCTTGATTTGATCCTTCTTCCCTCCTGACTCCGGGCAGAGTACGGCCTGTGTTCTGTGTCTCTGGACAACAAGCTGTACCTTGTGGGAGGCCAGACCACCATCACTGACTGCTATGATGCCGAGCGGGACGAATGGCGCCAGATGTCCGCGATGAAGGAGAGAAGGATGGAGTGTGGCGCCACTGTCATTAATGGTTGCATCTACGTGACGGGCGGATACTCATACTCCAAGGGCACATATCTGCAAAGCATTGAGAAGTACGACCCCGAGCTGGACACCTGGGAGATTGTGGGGAACCTCCCCAATGCCACTCGCTCTCACGGCTGTGCCTGTTTCTATGCTGTTTAGGACAATATTTGGTTATTAAGTTAAAATTGGTGGTGTTCAGTGTTTCTGTTAATGGATAATTTTAGGCCATTGTGATGTATTTATTTCAGTGGTATATTTATGTTTCTATACATTTATTCTAATATATTTGAATCATTTTGGATTAATGTAGTACATTTTTGAAAAGCAGCTTAGAGAGCTCATATTAGGCGAGAGAGTAGCAGTTCAGCATGTCTTTGAGCGAAAAGGATTTAGTACCTTACTACCACCTACTGTTGATGCAGGTACACAACTACTTTACTCATAGCAGGTATCTTATCAAAAGTGAATCTACCTTAAATCTACCAAAATATGCCTTTGGCTAATTCAGTTAATACTGTAGGTTATTGAAACCTAAAACAAGTAATCTTAAACACTAACACAACAACTAGTAATGCGATCAGCACCAGGTTTAACTTGTCTTGGGGCACATGTACATAATGTATTTGACACAAAGAATGCTTTAGTAAAACATTTAGATATTTACTAGATCACAAATATTTATTACTGTAGAATGTAATATTTTTTTTTAATTGTATTTTTTTTTTACTATGTCGGGTAATTTCTGTATTCTAAATATACACAGTTTTTAAACAATCCAGATGGACTTGAATGGTGTGCTAGGACATTAACCATGCAATATAAAACTATATTAACAATATATTGTATTGTACCTAGTATCTTGGCATTTTACATCCCCTCTTGATTGTCATTCATGATGGAAATTCCCAAGTACTGTTTTTGTAATGCATTATATTTAATAAAGCATGTATTGTACACAAGGCACATCTAATAGACAATGCTTTGTCTAAAATGCCACTCAACTTTACTCTGAAATAACCTTGTTGTCAATGAATAATACATCAAATGAGTTTAATTTCAATATGAAATTAGCTTTAAAAGCATTCTCAAACAGTAATCTACATCATGAGGACATCCAAAGGCACGGGACCCCTCCATGCAGGTTAGTGTTGACTCACTGTGTGCTATGTGTGTCACTTATTCACAGGTTAAATGCAGATCGAAAGAGTATATTCCCCTAATTTCTTCCCCACAATAATTCTTTACTAATAGTACTTAAATGTCAAACTTATTGTCCATGTTGAAGAATATAATGAATCAAAAGGTCAGCATGGCTTTTGCATGGGAAATCTGGTATATTTCAAAACTATCATTAAAATCAAGGTCATGATACAACAGTATTTAACAAAAAAAAAAAAAAAATTCAACCTCTCCGCTTCAAGACATCATTTTGATGAGAATCTGATAAAATCCACCTGAATATCAACCTGGGCAAAAGAGATGAAGAACTGGTAAGTACTCTATTTTAATTCTTTCTAAAACAGCATTGCATACGGTATGTATCTTTGCTATCAAACAAATATAACACACAGCCAGGAAGCATGGTAGAAGTTACATGATCCTTTTGCATGACCCCCTCAACTGATTGATTTGAAGACAAAATACATGAGTGAGACTATCTTACATGAATGGCAGTTAGTGTGCCTGTGTATGTTTTGAAACACAGGTATAATCAGAGAATAACCAAATGGTTTCCACTCTCCTTCCCTGAGACCTTAGAACTTGCTCAGGATTAGATGGGACAGAGATTGAGATTTGTTACCTTGTGGGACTGTATTACAGGGTGTTCTTTCACAAAAAATGCATTTATGTACGTATGTAATCAGTTAGATTTTGTGATTCATCCTACAATTCAAGCTAACATTTTAGTTTTAATGGATACCTGCACAATTAAATTCAGTTATATGACTGATGCACACAGCCTCCTTTTGGACCCTCTAAGGACTTTCTGCCTACCATCATAACATGGTGTAAAATTACTTAGTGGAGCTGGATGGTCTGCCATTTCCAGAACTGTATTGATATGTACATTTATTATTCACTGAAGACTTCTCTAAACTATCAGAGGAGCATGTGATGTGCCTTTTGCTTGGTATAGTGCAGAAGTAACTGGGCAACAGGTATTTCACACTTTGATACTATACAGATGGATGGTATCTGAATGGCTGTGTGCATGAAGAACATGTGCACAATATATGTAAATATAGGATGACTTTTATGTTCATTTTTTGGAAAGTTTTTCACATATCAGGTAGCAGCCAGCACAGTTTGGTAGCTCTGGTGGAGTAGTGACAGATTATGTGTAGATGTAGATAGAATAATTCAAACGAGAACCTCCTCACATTGTGTTCAAATCAGAAAAAGAGGTGGGGACATTTTTAAGGTTTTAGTGGCATTGAAGGACACCTTAGCATCCACACCATAAACCACACATGCCAGAACTACCAGACAGATGTAGCTTCATATGTGCTTGAATAAAAAAAAAAACTCTGTTGACACTGTTAATAACAGGTTAGAGGTCAGGCTTGACTACGAATGATGTTTAGTAATTGTCAACCACGTTTAGTAATCGTCTTGACTTGACTATTTCAATACAACATCAACAGACAAACTAAAATGTTAATCATCAGGTTAGTGTGGATTTAAAATAATTTACGTCTTGACTCAAGACTTACAGATTTCTTTTTATGGAACTTGTATGATGCAGGCAAGTCATATCTGAGCTCTGTGGAGGATAAAAAAGAAATGAAAGCAAATGAAGTATCGGCCCCAAATTGGTAGACAAATTTTTAAAACATTAAGGTTTACCTGCTATTACTTCCATGTTTACTTTCCACTCATTGGCCTTTTTCTGTACATGCTAAAAAGCATAGAAGATGCACTGTTAAGTGTAACATTAATTGATAAATGAACAATTACATTTTAAAATATGGTGACTCACACTCCGTGTTGATGTTTTGTGAAGAGAGTATACTGCTGTTGTTGCCATGTTTATTGCGGTCTTCAAAAAAGTCATGTCAATACCTTCAGAGAAAATAAGAATGATGAAGACACCTCCATTCGAAGTACACAGCTTTGGCAGCTACTCACTGTTAAGGCTTAAGAGATAAACCCTCACCTTGATTATGTTTTGTACCAAAAGGGGGATTCATAATGACAGTGTCAAATTTCTTTGCATATGACGTGGCTTCAAGAGAGCAAACATTGCACTGGACCACATCAATGTTTGGGAGTTCAAACTCTTCAACATTCCCTTTAAATATGTCCACAGCGTCTTCATCGATTTCAAAACCAACACAAAACCTAGAACAAGATATCAATATGGTAATACTGCCAATAGATCATCAAACAGTGTTGGTATCTGAATTTTTAACAAAGGATTGAAGAGGTGGTCATTCTTACCCTGCACTGAGCACCGCAGCTCCTATACTGAGCACCCCACAGCCACAGCCCAAGTCTGCTACCAGTTTACCCTTTATGTCATCAAATGTGTTATGGATGGTGTAAAGCATGCAGCCTTAAATAAGCAAATAAACAGATAAGAAAAGTCCAGCTATTAAACAATGAACCCTGACAGTCTAGGCTTGTGATAACACTACTCTTTCATAATACACGATCTCTCTCTCTCACACACACACACACGCACACAACTGCGTTCATTTTACTTCGTTCGTTTTATTTTCTTAAATCCAACTCTCATACTAACTTGCTATGATAACGTTTTGTAACGAATCTGGTAATGAATCTTGATTCTAGCTAATGTCTCTGATGTTACCTGCTATGTGAGGACTTGTTGGATACTGTTCAAGTAAAACTTTGGGGTTCTCGAACACGTCCACTTGTTGGAGGCAGCTTTCTAATTCTTTGAGTTTCATCCTTGTCTTTTCAACTTAACGTTCTACAGCTGTTTTAGACTGAACGAGAAGAGTACTC
>JAGFZM010001121.1:0-11836 GCA_017657215.1 Limnothrissa miodon
ACACACACACACACAGACATTCCAAAAGAAATATCCATAAGCACGCAACTAGCACTGAGATCACGATGACACATACACACACACACACACACACACACACACACATGCCAAAAGAGATATCCATAAGAACGTAGCTAGCGGTGAGCTCACGATGCAAGACGATGCCGAGTCTTACCAACAAAGCCGGATAAACGCATATGTACAAACAAACACACCTTCGCCTCACATTCTCCATTCTTGCTCATCCAGTGGGCGTCACGAGAGAACATACTCTGCCTTTAATTCTCCCATTATAGAAAGCTTTAGACAGATCCCCCCAGAGGCCCGAGAGGGAGCCTGGCCTAGATGCTGGTCCAGAAAGGGGTCAAGGAGGTTTGTCAGCAGTTCATGGTGACAATCGAGAGGAAGATGGAGAGGGAACAGAGGAAATAAGACAAAGCCATAAACTGTTTGGAAAAAGGTGCTGAGCAGGACTTTTCAGCGCCTTGGAAAGTACCACACGCAAACACGGCCCAGAGACAGCTACACATATATGTGCACACACACACACACATACAAAGTACTATCACACACACACACACACACACCACACCAGATCTAATATCACACCACAACACTCATAAAGTAAGCATACACTACAGGTGAAACAAACACACACACACACACGTCACCATCACACACATAGCCTTTTTCCATTAGTTATAAGAGAAGGCACCACATCTAATACAACACCACAACACTCATAAAGTAGACTACACTATGCACGTGCATCATTAACACTACAGATGAAACACACACACACACACACACATATATATTTACGTACTGTATTGTCAGCGCAGCATAAACCAGACTGATTTGCTATGCACATATTTGTGTGTAGTGTAGTGTAGTGTATGCCAAGAGCACTAAGAGGTATAATGGATGACTAATAGGGAGTGTCTGTGAGTGTCTGTGAGTGTCTGTGAGTGTCTGTGAGTGTCTGTGAGTGTTGTGGCCTTGGACAGGATGCTTTCACTCTCTATGCGCCTCCAAAATGGAGGCTACACAAGCCGCTGGTTGAGCACTCTCGCTTTCATCCTCTCCCCTTTTCTCCTTTCTTTTCATCTTTGTCTCCTCCTCTTTCCTTCCTTCTCTCTCTCCCTCTCTCTCTGAGTGAAAACTGAGAGGACTTGTGGGAGATGCAGTGGAAAAGAGTCTCTTTATAGATTTCTCACTGCAGCTGCTCTTGCTCCCATAGAGAAATGATCAGCGAGCATCTCTCTCTCTCTCTCTCTCGCTCTCCGTCAGAAAGCTTCTTTCTCTCTCACGCTTTTTGTTTTTTTAAGTCTTAAAATGCCCATCTCACCTCAGCATCTCTCTCTCTCTCTCACACACACACACACACACACACACACACAAAAACACAAGGAGACTCAGTGTAGATGCTGGCTGCAAGTGTCCACATATTCTGTTTATTTATTTTCAGAATCAGATATCAATGTTTGCCCCAGAGAGCCTCTAATGCAGAGCAAGATCCAACCATCCATCAAACATGACAGGATCGCCCAGCAGTGAACTACAATACTCTACTCTAATGTGGGTTCAGTCCATCATCATCAACAACCAAACACTAGCCTTTAGCGCATCACTAAGAACAACCTCAGCCATCTTCAAAAACTAACCTTCAGTACATCAACAGCTATGGCCATCTCCAAACACTAAACTTCAACAACAACAGTCAATTCCAAACACTAAACTTCAACAACAACAACAACCACCAGTCATCTCCAAACACCACCATTCAGTACATCATTATCTTCAACAACAACAGTCATCTCCAAACACTACCCTTCAGTACATCATCATCAAAAACAGTCATCTCCAAACATTACCCTTCAGTACATCATCATCAACAACAGTCATCTCCAAACACCACACTTCATTACATCATCAACAACAACAACCACAGCCATTTCTAAACACTAGAAGTGCATTTGTATGTACTAATGCCTGTCACACTGATGCAGAAGTGAACAAAACTGGATTAAAAGCCAACAGCCATCTTGTCATATTTGCTTGGAGTTCCATGACGCATAGATTGACGTTTTGAGTAATCTAAGCGTGATTGAGTATGGCAGCTGTGATAAGGGCCCTTGATGCACACACACACACACACACAAACACTGACACACACTTACTCTCTCTTGTTTAGTGACAGGATAGCTGTCATAGCATCACCACACTGGCACTTAACACGGCAGGCGTCTTATTATAAAAGTCGATCTCGACAATCAGCCTTGTCGTGATTTAATTGTGCCGGGTATTTACTGATTAAATAGAGGCTGACTGCCGGGCGTCCAGAAATGAAATGAAGCGAGAGCAGTTGTTGATCGCGTCTGCTGCACGCACCTGCTCAGCGCAATGTCACGCGGCGGCAGGCAGGCAGGGAGGGAGGGCCACATGCCACGGATGACTTCAGAAACAGAACTGAAGTGGGAGGTGGGAAGTGTTGACACAAACAGTCAATGGCTGTGTGCATGGAGCTTGGGTCTGTGCAGTGTTGGAGTGGCAGTCACACTCTTGAGTGGGGAAAAAAAGAGACAGCACGAAAAACAAACCCGAGCGTAAGCAGACAGTGCTGCAGATTAAGCTTTTAATTCATTCGATTATGATTCAATTAATTAATTTATGATTGAATTAATTTATTATGTATATCATTTAATGTATATGATTTCATTCATTTGATTATGATTCATGATTCTCTTGAAATGCGGACAACAGCCAAGAGTGTGTAATGATACTTATGTGGGACATTTGAGGCACGTAAAAAAAAAAAAAGACTTAATTTTTAAGTTAATTGGCCCGTTGTGTCCAAAATGAAGAAAAAAAAACTGTCTGGCCATTCAGTACTAGGGCTGAAAAATGTAAAGAGAGAGAGAGAGAGAGAGAGAGAGAGAGAGAGAGTAAGAAGAAGGCAGTCAAACTGGATCGGGTTGAGGACATTTGATCAATGAAGTGTGTGTGTGTGTGTGTGTGTGTGTGTGTGTGTGTGTGTGTGAAATGAGGAAGGGTGCAGTAGAAATGGAGGTGTCAGGTGTTAGAGTGAAATAAGAACAGTAGAGAAAGTGAAGAAGAGAGAGAAAGATAAGTGAGAGAGAGAGAGAGAGAGAGAGAGAATAGGAAAGTAGAAGATGCAGGGAACAAGTGAACAGAGAGATAAAGGTGTACCTGATGTAGTGGAGAATGTGAGTGAGAGTGTGTGTGAGAGAGAAAGAGAAAAAGAGAGAGGGAGAGAAAAGAGAGAGAGAGAGGAAGAGGGAAAGAGAGAGAGAGAATGCCCCCTTCAGATAACCTCTTATTTATGGCCTTCATTGCGCCATCACAGGGAACACTGCAACTCTGCATTCTCCTCACGAAGACCTGATCTCACCTCGCTCTGGACCAGGCACCATGCCCTCAGCCCTGTTCAAGCGCTAACTAGCTTATCACTAGCCCCATGTAGCTTGTCACTCTACCCATACTAATGCTAACTAGATTATCACTCCCCATCCCCCGTGTATACAGCTAGCTTATCACTCTCCCTGTACAAACGCTAACTAGCTTATCACTCCCCAGTGTACTAGTGCAAAATAGATTAGACTATGTGTACTATGTGACCCCCGTGTACTAGCACATTTTAGCTTGCCATTCCCCTGTGTACTAGCACTAACTAGCTTATCACTCTCCTGTGTACAACAGCTAACTAGCTTTTTGCTTCCCCCTACAACAATGGAATTGAGAGAAGAAAGGAGTACAACAACAGATTTCTTTAAAACAGAGTATAAGCACACTGTGTTTTAAATCGACAAATAGTCCTTAATCGAATTGTAACCAGGTGATAACGGCAGAATAACAGCCAGCGGAATAACAGCCATTATATGTATATGGAAATAATGAACCAGGTGGTGGAAACTTAACTCTGTAATGTTCATTGTGTTCTTTGCCTCTGCCCTGTTCGTTAATTCCATATACCATACATGTAACACACACACCTTATTGGCCGTTATATCTTATCTCTCAATCTCACAGCTAACTAATGAGCTACATAACTGCCTTGTCTGTGTGCGACACTTAGAGACAACAGGGTGAGCAAAAGAAAGGGACAACAAAAGCATCACAAGACCAATTGTGTTATGTTATATTTTGTCAAGTGAATAGCGGCCAATTCTATTCAATTCAATTCCATTTTATTAGTGCATTACCCATAGTGCTCCACAGCAAAGAGCACCAATGAGCAACGATCGAAACATGCAAACGTTGCATAATGATGCTTGCATATGGTGCTTGTCGTCATACAGTACTGTACTCTCTGGGAATGTACAAGAAAACTGATCCCAGGCGTCTGGTTAATGGCACAGTAAAATATGGAAATGTATCTAAAGGGGAGGGAAAGAGGGCCGAAGAGAGACCGGGAGCACAACTGTTGGCCGTCATTTGAGTTACAAAGGAATGTGAGGGTTGCAGTTGCGCTGAAAACAACCCAAGTGAAATACACAGCGGGGCCTTTTATGCAACAAGGCAGAAGAGATGGGTGGGCGGCCCTCTGAAGTCTCTTGATTGCTAATTTGCAATATTGGCGCCACGGGAGAACAAAAAAATAAATTCAAAGCCTGGATTGGAGTGTAAGTGGTTGAAGGGGGACTCTGGAGCGTGTGTTTGTGTCTGTGTGTGTGTGTGTGTGTGTGTGTGTTGTTTGTGTGCCTGTAAGCACATGTGTTTGTGTGTGCAGGGGGACATCATTGGGGGAGGGTTGGACAGCAGAAATAGCCTGCAGGAAATTCATTTATGAATTGGCCATTTCTTGCCCTGATACAGAGGCATCTGCGCTGTTAACATTCAATTAGTCAGTCAGCAATGCACTCAAGCGAAGAATGGGGAGAAGGAGGGTTCAAAGGTTGCCCGCAACCCCCCACTGCCTCCATTTCTATTTTCAGACATACAATATGTGGTGAGTCTATGGAATGTTAGTGACTGATGGTGAAGGAGCTGTGGAAGCATGCAATGTTCGTAAGGATGGCTGGAACTTGCGGTTCACAAACAGTGGAGTGCACAAGTAAGTTGGCTGTGTGCTTGTCTCAACAGGAGGATTCACAGATCAGATTCACACACGCACACACACACACACACACACACACAGTATGGCGACACACACATTCACATATTCACATACGCACAGCACACAGAAAGTTCCAGAAGGATCATCTGTCCACCACCCCCTTGAAAGACCATCTGTGACGCACGTCTACAAACCCCCTTTCCGGTTCAGGAAAAAAAAGGAAAAATCTACTTCTGTATATTGCACGAGAGTCCTTATCAGTCTCTGCATGAAGTAGAATTCTGTTACAACGCTCTTACATTTCTTTCATATTGCACATTGCAAAGTTCAAAGCTGAAAAGGAGAGCTCAAGGGTGCATCTAAAGAAAGTCTTCATGCAACATAAGCTCCCAACGCTGAAACTGCTCTGTATCGGTGCCGAGACAGAACAGTCGAAGCGAGATATGGGACTGTTCAGCTCAATGAGATAAAACCGATACAGTACGTGCAGCTGATCTGCACAATCCGCAAGTCATAAGAGATACTCTGTACGCTGACGATAAAGCTCTCTGACACTGGCTTTACATATTAATATGATGGATGGAGAGGGACTGTCTAAATCCCATTATAATACAATACGAGGAGGTGCAGATTTCATATGAAACTGTTATCAGATGGACAAGGGTAAGAAACTGCCCTGTTCTCACAGTGAAGTTTGCTTGAGGAATGAAAGGAGCGTTCGAGAACGACTTGAAGGGAGGATAATGAGCATAAAAAGGTCAGATAGATGAAAAACTCAACTTGCCTCTCTTTTTATCTGCTTCCCTCACTCTTTCTTTTCCATTTTGTTTTTTATATTTTTATTTTTAAAACCGGGGATGTGATCACGTTGCTTAGTAATGCTGTAAATTACATCCTTGCGTCTCCGTTTGCAGGATGTCAGCGTCAACATCCAGCATCCTGACAAGGAGCCGTCACTGTTAGAGGTCATTTTCATAGCCTCCACGGTGGAGAAACATGAAGAAGACGAAGGGAGAGAAAGAGGAAGATAAGGAATCACACAACAAGCAGAGCTAAAAATACTCCATCTCCAGTGCAAATGTCATGGTGTTGAACACACATTGATGTGAGCAAATTGAGACAGAGAGCAATGCTATTGGAGACATTGGAGGTAGAAATTTAAATGGTATAACGGTAAATGGTAACTAACAATTAATGAAATGCGTCTCTGTGCATACAGTAAGATAGTCATAGAGAATAGGATAGTCATTTCTGTCTCAGACTCAACGACTCTGGACCTGTTCTACTACAGAATGTAAGCTAGCTCCAGATAGCTCCAGAAAGCTCTGGAAAAGTAATGAGGGGAATGAATGATGTTTGTCAGGTGTTTGTTTGGCTCAGCTCTCCCCACGGCAGCCGTTCGTTAGACGTTAGCGGTTCATCAGAGAGGCTAAAGGAACAGTAAGGGCCACAGGCATTGCCAAAGCAGCAACAACAATTAGCAAATCCACTAATCTTGTGTAAACAGGCACGTGGGCGTGGGGGGTGGGGTGGTGGTGGTGGTGGTGGAGGCGGAGTGGATTTACAGACATGGCAGTAAGCCAACAGATTCTTCATATGGAGGAATAGATCCCATTGATTTTGGAAAGTGGTCAATACACACACACACACACACGGGTCATGGAAGCGAGGAGAGATGTGCTATTAATGGTAGGGATCTGGTACGGTACTGTAACACAGACACTGGAATTACAGTAAGCTACACTTCTTGTTGTTGCTGTCAACTCAAATGTAAAATCAGTACCTAGTCTGTGAGAAATTTCACCCAAAAACACAACAATATCTGAACAATAACTGGAGGTTTCGATGCACTTTGAACAAGTGTGTTTTTATTCCATTGCTGTTGAACAAACGCTTCCTTATGCTAATAGAGATTTGATAGAGATTCCTGTGGAGCAGGGATCATAAATAATGGATGGCAGGAGTAGGACGGTGTGGTACCATATTTGTATGGCTTTTAGCCTTGCCCTTCAAGGTACCCCCGCTCGCTCAAAGAGGAAAATGCAACCCAAGCCGACGGTGGCCATTTGGACTGGAGCCCAGGTGCCAGGCACCAGAGAGGCCTCACCCGTGCTGACAGTCCAAACCAACAAGCTATTTAGGATGAAGGTCAATTTACATTTGTTACATGGACCATTGAAGCTGTTTGTACGAGTGTATGTGTGTGTGTGTGTGTGTGTGTACTAGTGTGGGAGTGTTTGTACAGTAGAGTACAGAGTATTTGTGTGTGTGGTTGTCAGTTTACGTACAGGTGTGTGTGTGTGTGTCTGTGTGTGTGTATGTATGTGCTAGTGTGGGTGTGACAAGCTGTTTGCCTAATGTATCAATTACATCCAATTTGCCTAAAGGATTGGAACAGGGGACGGCATGGGATGTTGGAACTTGTTTTAGGCCTGGCATGCTTTAGCCAGAGAGAGAGAGAGAGAGAGAGAGAGAATGAGGGAGAGACTAAAGAGTTAGAGAGACTAGAGAGAGAGAGAGAGAGAGGGAGAGAGAGAGAGAGAGGTAGAGAGAGAGAGACAAGGAGGGTGAATGAGAGAGAGAGAGAGATAGAGAGGGAGAGAGACAGGGAGGGTGGGGGAGAGAGAGAGAGAGAAAGGGAGAAAGACAGGGTGGGAGAGAGAGAGAGAGAGAGAGAGAGGGAGAAAGACAGGGAGGTTGGGAGAGAGAGAGAGAGAGAGAGAGGACCCAAAGTCACAGGGAGTGAGTACAGGGACAGGGAGTAAACGGCTTGCGTGTTCCAAGGCCAGAGGGACACAGGGTGCTGTCGGGGGCTGGCGGACACAGGGTGCTGTCGGGGGCTGTCTCTGTTGCAGGGCAGGGGGAGCCAAATGAAGAGTGAGCCATGCAGCGAGGCTCTGACACCTCCCACTCCACCAAGACATTACTATGGAGATTTTCTGCATCTCTCCTCCGCTATCTCAGTCCATCCTCTCACACACTCCCTCCTTCTTTTCATGTCTTTTTTTAATCTCTTTTGAGAATATTCTCTTTCACACTCTTCTACTTTTTTTGTCCCTCGCTCTCTCTGCATCTCTTGCTGCTTGCCTCAGGTTTCCATTTTCTCTGTCTTTCGATCCCTCTATCGTTTACTCCACCTCTGTCTCTCTTTCTCTTTCTATCTCTTCTCTTTCTCTCCCTCTCTATCCCTTCTAATGGTAGGTGAAAGCCTCTGTTTAATGCTATTATAACTCTCCCTTTTTTCCTCTCAGTCAGAGCTCGCTGTAGTCCTCACTGTGGACTCTCTCTTTCTCTCTCTCTACGTTCCTCCCTTTCTTTCTGTTTCTTTCTCTTTTTTCCTCCCTTTCTCTCTCTCTCTCCACTCTTCCCTTCTCTATCTTTCTTTCTCCCTTTCTCTCTGTTCCTGCCTTCTCTTTCTGTGTTACTCTTTCTTTCTCTCTACATCTCTATTCCTGCCCCCCTCTCTCTTCTTCTTCTTTCTCTGTTCCTCCCTTTCTCTCACCGCTCTGTCCCATCTCACTTTCTCTCTCTCTCTCCAGTCCTGTCTCTCTCTCTCTTCTTCTTCTCCTCCTCCTCCTCCCCAGACCTCCTGCTCCTTCTCTCCATCCCCTGACCTCTGTCTGTCGATAAAAGACAGCTAAACGGCAGGATGGGAATGAACACTGAAGTCATTATCTGAGTGTGCTATCGAGCCAGGAAGCCACTACACACAGCCAGAGAGGGACAAGCACCATGGAGATGGGAGGGGAGGGGGGGAGGGGGGGGTATGAGATGAGAGTAAAAGAGAAAGAGGAGAAGGGAGAGAGAGAAGGGGGGGGGGGGGGGGGGCGGTAGAGGGAGAAAGAGAGAGTGTGTAAGAGAGAAAGTGAGTGATGCTGTGAAGGAGAACGGAGGAAAAGTAGCTACTAGCATAATGGGCATTGCTGGTGATAACAAGGGTAAAGGGGAAAGGCTAGTAGTAATAAGGAAAGGGGCATAAGTGCTAGACTGTCAGGTAGCCAGTACTGAGTGGATGAGGTGGGACAAGGACACACAATTGTGTGTGTGTGCGTGTGTGTGTGTATGTGTGCGTGTGTGTGTGCAGGTGTGACATATGTTTCTCTCAACAATGTGTGATGTGTTTGTCCATGTGTGTGTGACATATACAGTAGTATATGTGTGTGTATTTGTGTGTGACAGGGGACGCAGTGGAAGGACAGGCAGGTCACAACAACCAGTAGACACACACACACACACACACACACACACACACACACACTGAGTGGTGAGAGAGGACAGCAGCCGAGGGGGAGAGTCAGAGGGCATCTCGGCGAAACCGTAAGCAAGAGCTGAAACGCTAGAACCGGCTGTGCCATCTCCACCCCCTGAGCTAAAAGCCTCAGGGCAATGCCCACTGCTGCCAGAGAGAACCACAGATAGAGGGAGGAAGAGAGAGAGGAGAGAGAGAGAGGAGAGAGAGAGAGAATTACAGAGGAAGAGAGAGAGAGAGAGAGAGAGAGAGAAGATGAGCAAAGATAAGAGAGAGAGAGAGAACCACAGAGAGAGAAGGGAGGGAGGGAGAGAGAACCACAGAGGGAGGGAGAGAGAAAGGGTGAGAGAAAGAGAGTGAGGGAGGGTGAGAGGATAGCAGAAGAGACAGAGAGGACAAGGGACACAAAGGAGAGAGAATGAAGGAGAGAGGAGAGGAAAGGAGAGTGCATATTAGAGAACTTGCTATTTGTAGGAACAGAGATCCAAGGAGATCCAAAATATTCCGGAGGCTCAAAAGTACATGCAGACATCAGGAGAGAGAGAGAGTTCTGACTTACGGGGCCAGACAAATTTGACAAGAACACCTACCCGTTGGTTATGTAAAAAGCATAATGTAAGAACATGTATAACACACATACATGAATTATTAACAATCACTCAGAATCAGTTACTTACAAAAATCCTACTTTGTGTGCACACTGTACAGACATACACACTCATACCCGCCTACTGTGATTGTGAGCATTTAAAATGGAGATGGAGACAGATAGAGTGGATGATAACGTCTTCATAGGGCAAAGCCTATAGAACTAGTGATGACTTGATAAACGTCTTTCATTTTCTGCTTCTTTCCGGGCACCCATAGGACAATGTTACTGTAACGACCATTATAAAATTAGTGGGTGATTTCTTTGAGAGGGAGAGAAAAAAAGAGCAAGAGAGAGAGAGAGAGAGAGAGAGAGAAATGGGCTCATATGGTGCGGTGAAAATAGAATGGATTAGTCACTAGTGGTTTTGCGCACAGAAGGATGAGACTGATATTCTCATTTGTGATGACTTAGGCTGAGATGGAAAGAGAGAGAGCGCTAAGATCTTCCATCAGCTACATCTAATGAATTATCTGAATCAAAACGGATCTGAGACACGGTTTGAAACAGAGAACCGCTGCTTCTGTCTCTCCCGTGTCTTTTTATAGAACTGAAGCTTTGGTGAGGACAGAACAGGGTGAACTATGAGACACACTTTTCCTAAAATAATCACAAGGAATAGCATTTACTGGGACAGACGCATACACTCACACACACACACACACACACACACACACACACACACACACTGTAAACACATGAAAGTGGGCACAACTCAGCAGATTTACAACAGCAAAAAACTAGAGCCCATAAATGCTGCTGCCATATGACATCACATCAGTAATGCAACCACTGCATGGATTTTATGTTAACGTTAGCATTAGGCCGAGACACTAGATTCATTATGGCTGTACAGTGCTACTTTACATAGCCATGCTGCAGAACCCTACTCGTGATTTCCCCGTCGGCTTGAAACTGGGGACGCATTGGGAAGGACTAGAATGAGGCCCCTGGTATAGGCTCACAGCCGCCTCGAAGTTTACTTTAGTTTATTTCTTATGTTGTTTATTTGTTTATTCTTTTAACGCGTACTGAAATATGCCCTTTAGAGCCTGAGGGCACAGAAAGAAAAGAAAGAAAAACATAAAAAACAAACAAACAAACAGGCCCAAATGAAGACCACAGGAAGTAAACAGCCAGCCTCCTTCCTTGTTCCCAGCCCATGATGGAATCTCCAGGCCTCACTGCCTCCGGGTTAAATTGAAGGCGCAGCGTCTTGAAAAAGTGCTTATGTGGAGAGCTGTGCTGGGCGTATGATGTATACCATGCATCCGCTGCTCGCCTGTGCATCTAAGCGCACCAACGCTGCTGCATGCCGCTCTGCGTTTTTGATGCATGTGCAGCAGTGGCAGACGTCAGCTGCCCCGGATGCCTTTTATTTCCCTCGACGGGGGGCCATTTTAGAGTTTAAATATAGCCGGCCGCGCGAGCTATACGGTGAGCTAATGCCACTATCGAATGTCTTCATCAGCGGAGAAGGTATTTACAAATGCCGATGCGATGAGCGGCAGTTATCCTGAAGATGCACTCTTTTCCTCTCACACGTCAGATGGAGGACGCTTGGTGTGGTTGGGCAGTGAAGTGCTCGTAAAAGCGTTGCATGCGATCCGGTCGGTACAGCTGTCAATAGCCAATCATCAGGCAGTGTTTTAATCAGCACCACAGCTTTGTGTGATATATATAGCATTGTGTACAGTACTTATGGGCTGGATAGAATGAAAAGGGTTGGGGGCTGGGTTGTGTGTGTGTGTGTGTGGGAGGGGTTTCACATGCAATATAACTCACATTCTCTGAAATCTGATGGAGATTGTTCTAACTCATCTCCTCTTGATTTTCCATGCCATTACCACCCTGCCGTGAG
>JAGFZM010001122.1:0-27684 GCA_017657215.1 Limnothrissa miodon
GGGGGGGGGGTTCTGTCTGTAAATTGACAGAATTCTGGAACTGTAGGTTGATGGCTTGAAATATTTCAGTGTCATTTCTTGGATGTGGAGTAGACTGTCTACATCTCATACAAGGTTTTAAGCACCTGCACAACTGGACATATAACACAGGTAAAGAAACAAAGCAGGTATTACTATAGTGCTTGACAAAGCCAGGCCACTTTTGCCATCTAAATTGGCTTATTTTGATGCGTTTTTTTTGAAGTTACAATTCAATTTACTGTAATTACATTTGAATTATAATGCCTTTTACAATATTCCTGTCTCATGGTGCTTCACAGCAAACGATTAACTGTAAGCAACATGGGCAAGGAAAAAGTTTATTAGTCTAGGAAGAGATCTTGGGCAGATCCACGGCTCAATGGGTTCATCCAACTGCCAGGATCATGCAGAAAATTGCAATTAGCAGTTTCTCATTCTCAGATAGCAGTTAGTCCATGGTGTTAACTGAACATCATAATCTCAAAATACACAATAACACATTTTAATATGAAAATGCCCCTAATTCTAGTACTACATTAACTCATTACTAATGAAAGATGCATATTTTGATTAGTTATCGCCATTTTGTCTTCCACATCTATCAAAGCCCACGCTCATGAATGGGGGCGTAAGAAAATGACATTATTATGTTCTTATCATTTGCTATTGTCTGCCATTTTGCTGTTTGGTTTATGTTGTACCAACCTCTGTCCATTTCATACCTACCAGCAGAACTTGTGAATATGTGAAATAACTGGCAAACTGGTTGACTCACTCCAGATAATTCCTTTATTTCACACAAGAGAAGGAAATGCATCATCATAGCTAAGCCTGGAGTAGACAGCAAACAATGACTTCTCAAATAACTGTTTCTGGTAAACCTCTGGGCACCTTTGTTATAAAGTAGATGTTGTCCCTTAGTGTCCTTATGTATAATAACAGGGTTAAGTATCGCAGAGCACAACAGGTATATAAAAAGCACACATGTAACAGAGGATAACAATTAAAGTAAAGATTAAAGCCCTATTTCCATCGATTATCATAAACAATTGAGTGTAACTTTAATGTGCAAGTAAGTGAAGCAAACAAGTAAAATAGTAATAATAAAAAATAAAGCAAAACGCCACAGGGGTCAAGTTAAGTAACTTAAGACATATCAAATACATGCATAATTTTTTCCCCCAATTTCTTTCAATGCAATTTTTCCGAGTACACTGTACTTAATAACATCTTGGGCTAAAGGAGACTTTTTTTTGTCTACAACCCATCCCCTTATTTGCATGATATGCATTCTGATATCTTTGTTGTAAGTATCCTGCAAATATTCTGACCGAAGGATGGACATCTTTTCAAAAGGGCACTTAGGAAATGAAGTAGCAAGGGGGCAAAAGATATGCACATGCACAACATGCGACAACAACATGCACAATTGCATCAAAATTTGAATTTGACACCCCTGATTTAGGAAACAGAGTATTCTTTAATATTGCAACATTTGGCTCATATAATAAGCACAAATAACTCGATTTTGGCTGATATACTTATTTGAAACCACTGATAATTTTTTTTGTTCAGGCCGAAAACTAATCCCATGTTTCATCAGTTGGTCACTTGAAAATTAAACAACTTTCCAGGCCAAATGGGTATGTGCATGTTGTGTTGACACACAGCCTTTTACCAACTACTGTATGTTGCAGGTGAGATGTCACACTTTAGTTCCAAGAGATGTTGTAGCATGGCCAGGCCCAAGCTGTGTGGTCATCATAGCATGCAAGGGAACTGGAGGGATGTATATCTTATTAAAAGGCTCAACTTTACATGTCTGGAGAAAAGGAAAAACATGCGTGGAAAATTGAATTTGACACCCCTGTTCTAGGAAACAAAGTATTCTTTATTGTTACAACATTTGGCTGATGTTTACACAAGTATGAAAAATTGTCCATAGTTAAGTTCACGTGCTAGTGCTTACATTGCTTTTTTTCTCAGTGAAGAAGCTTCTAAGCATCAGCACTTGACCAATGCTGATTGCAAACAAGAAAACTGCCTCCCCGATGGACCAGAAGGAGACGCGCTCAAGAAGATCCTCAGCTCTGATGCGGTCCTGAGCCTCACGGAGACGTAACCAGGTCTGCGAGTCTGTGACCACTTTCAGGATCTCGTGGATTGACATACACGCAGACTCCATCTGAAAGTAGGAATGTATAGGACTGACAGATTAGCCTGATGTAATGTCGAGGTAGATGTGATCATGACCAAGCCCACCATAATCTCCAAAATCTACCATTTTTCCCTTTAAACAAATACACACATACACATACACATACACACACACACACACATTATTCATGAATTGTGACAGCTTTATTGACAATAATAATCAACTAGAGAATGTAATTTCAAGAACTTACTAGTGTCTGAAAATGAAAAATAGCATGTATCAATCTTTAACGTTACTGAGAGCTGTTGGTAAGTAAGGAGAAGCAGCCAGCAAAACAACATGATTAATGAGATCCCCAGTGTTAATGAATCAATAAAGTCAGAAGTCCAGTATTGTGGTGTTGAAACTCACCTGAGTGAGGGCTGTTACTTTGTTCATATCGGGCAACAAGGGACGTTCCTCTCCCGCCCGGAAGTCAAGATAAACTATTTTATGGGTGAAGGTGGAGAACTCATTGCTGAAGCACACTTTGTATACACCCTTTGAGGTGGTTGTATGGGAAAAGCTGTCATATTGTTTCTTTCTTTCCTGGTAGAGGACGTTGTTCATGGGATCGGTCACAAAACAGTCTACGTCATAGTTTCCTCCAGCTATCACCTGTTTAGGAATAACAATAAGAGACACTAAGCCATTATTTCTAAATATGATCTCATTATTTCAATAGAACATGGTTCTGTCTCATGTTGAACTTACAGCAAATATCAATGTCAGCCACTAGAGGGCAGAAGATATTAACAGACAGACCATTTTCCAAGCAGTCATGTACTCATAGATCACAGATTATGGAGTCACAGTCATATTTTGCATGAGTTCATGAATTTTGCATGAGTTCATTTTACCTCCTGTATTGGTGTAACTCATTAACATAACTTTGCCAATGAGGATGGCAGTGAAATCCACAGTAGGGGGAAGAGCTTTTTGCAACTGTGCGCCAGTCCAGTGGAATATACAGTATACACCCCCACATTTGTTAGTGATGTTGTATGGTAAACCTGTTAGGCATGGTGTATGGTAAACAACCATTCATCATGATCTTTCTGGAAAGTATGAGGGGCCGTTTAGGAAATATTTCAGACTTTTGTCATACAAACACATGTGAAACACTAACACATTCACATATGAAACTGTCACGCATGCATCTACACTACTGAAAACTCGCACTCATATATATGAAACACTCTAACAGATACAGGTGAAACGGACTTCCACACACACAAACGCATGAAACAGTTAAACACATACAGGTGAAAAGGACGCACACATACACATGAAACGCTCATACAGATACATGTGAAATGTGGCACACACACATATGAAATGCGCATATGCATGTGAAATAGATTCTTATTTAACAATTACAGGCTTCATCATCCATATAGCAATAGTGAATATTTTCACATATGTATGTGTGTGAGAACATTTCAGTATATCCGGAAGGTGTTTCACTATATCCGGAAGGTGCATAGTAGTCCTATTGAACAGTCGGAAATACATTGGCTATAGCCTAACTAAAATATGCATTCGCGAATTTTGTTCGTTTGTAAGTGGAGGTACCGGTGTTAGAGCAGAGAACACCTCTCTCGTGTCATAGCAATGCAACAAATGACGAAGACACAGACTGACTGTAGAATAATGCTGCTTCTGTGTGTAAGCTCTTCGGCACGAAACACGCTTAAAAACGCGCTCACGGTGCGAGTGTGGTCATCTAGCTTTCTGTACAGTCTTCCAAGAGCAGCATCATCTCTCTCTCTGTGTATTAACTCAATACATCGCAGTGTATCAGTGAAGAACTGAATTATGTCTGGATTACCCCAAACACCCACGAATTAGCCAAATAAAAAATAAATGAACAAAATTCGCGAATGCATATTTTAGTTCAATCAGTAGCCTAATAAAAATCAATGTATTGTAGCCTACTATGCACCTTCCGGATATAGTGAAACACCTTCCGGATATACTGAAATGCTCTTACACACATCAATATGTGAAAAGTTCGACTATTGCTATATGAATGCTGAAGCCTGTAGTTGTTAAATAAGAATCTATTTCACCCGGATCTGTATGCGTATTTCATATGTGTGTGTGACAAATTTCACATGTATCTGTATGAGCGTTTCATGTGTATGTCTGCGTCCTTTTCACCTGTATGTGTGTAAGTGTTTCATGTGTTTGTGTGTGTGTAAGTCCGTTTCACCTGTATCTGTTAGAGTGTTTCATATATGTGAGTGCGAGTTTTCAGTAGTGTAGATGCATGCGTGACAGTTTCATATGTGAATGTGTAAGTGTTTCACATGTGTTTGTGTGACAAAAGTCTGAAATATTTCCTAAACGGCCCCTCATAGTAAAGGACTGCCTCTGCTGTTACTTCCTGTTACTTCCCACAGTGTCCCACAGTTAAATCCAGCTGCAGCTATATACCAGTGTGACCACAAATACTTCTAGTATGCTTTATCAAGGCATCAAACAAATTCTAAACTTTATTAGTCAAAAAAAGTGTTGTAGTGTTGTATTTTTTTTATGCTTTCTTGTTTTTACAAAAGGCCTTTTGGGGACCGTAATCTTTTGATTAAACACAGACCATAGAAGTTTCGCCCAGAAAGGGTGACCACGGCCCTCGTCGGGATTGTCTACATGTCTTTTTTCCTGCACTGGTGCATCCTTGGATCAGTCAAAACTAATCAGCTTTCTACAATCAGACAACATTTCCTGCCTTGCGTGCTGAGACCTACCCCCTAACGTTATGGCTTATCCACATTTAGCTTATCAAAAAGGCGTCTGCGTGCAAATACGAATATTCTTTTAAAAAAGAGCATAGGCTACTTACTTGAAAGTCTATGTCAAACTTTACTCCGCTCTCGAGATCTTCGTAAAAACATTGCTTCTCGTTATCGGGTAATTCAAAAGTCAATTCTGTGGAGACCGCAAAAGTGATATACATTGTAAGCATCAGCAAACGCTGACAATGTCTCCTCTTCATGGTTATGTCTAGGTCTATATGCGATATGGGCCCTAAATAGGGCAATCAGTTAGGATTATTTTGCAGGCCGATTAAATGCACCAAACTTTCAGCACTACAGTCATTGACAGTATAACTTGTCTGACGTGGCATTTCCTCATACGTTACCTTGCTGGAAACGTTCAGTCCACAAACGTTTTGCGCAATATCCAAACTTGAACTGTGTAGCCCAAAAAATACTCACATCAGTTTCAAAATCTGATATTGAACAGTTACAAAAAATATATATTTTGTTACAGGAAGTATGCATTTTTTTCTATGCAGCTTTGTAGTATTTTCTGTCCAAAATATTCCATTGTGCCCACTGCCCAGTCAGCTTCTAAAATGGGCTAAATCTTGGTGGGGCCGATGAATAGGCCTTCTCAAGTTGTTGAATTTTTAACAATAAGAGAATAATTTCAGTTGAAACTATTCAAATCAATAATCAAAATGTGTGTGTTCTGAGTGAGAATTAATGTGTAAGATTTCTATGTGTGAGGGTAATTATGCACAAGAGTAACAGGACGTAGCAATAAATTCTGGGCCCAAGTTGTGCCCATGCCATTTTACATTTCTAAATTATAGCCTATTAAAATTTAATGGAAAATACAATTTCAGATTCTGAGCAGTGTGTTCAGCTGATTTCACTCACACACACAGAACTTTTCACTATCATGACTTTTACCGATACTGGAATGCCCTCCCACCCTCACATACAGTATACTGCATCACCAGTAAGTCATTTTCCTCACCTTAAAGGCCCACTAGGCAACATTTTTCAGTTAATTAATCCATTTAATACTGTTTAGGATGCTAACATGAGTCATTACACGGCAAATGAACGGTGTACAATGCGCCACTGTGGCCTACAACGGTAGATACAGCATTTGTAATGTTCAACAGCAGCGGTCCGCCTCCAATAGAATGCAGTGCAATGCAATGCAATACAGCGGTCTTTAGAGGGAGCTCGTGAGAGAAAAAAAACAGAATGTTGCTTAGCCCTTCTTTAACAGCACACCACATCCCATGCTAACTACAGTCAGTGTGCCCTCCCACCCACGTACATGCTGCGCACTGGCCAATACCCAATATACATTAGAGACAGGTTCCCTACGCCTTCACTCTCTCTTCCCACATGTTTGATAGTGTGCTCTTTCAGGGAATACAATGCTGACTGCAGCAAATGAACAGAAATAAGAGGAAGTCAACCTTTGTTTTAGAGGTGGTCAAAAGTTTTAAGATACAAACCAACTAAGAATGCTGACACTGAATGTCAACCAAAATGTCCTGAATGAAGTAATTTACTTCAAAAATAATCTCTAAAAGTATTTTACATTAGTAAAGTACAAAAAGTGTCAAAGAGTGAAGGGTGTCACTAGCTCCCTCCCCACACTGACAGCATACTGTGTCTTCCCCTACACTTACTGGCTAATCCCACTTCCCATGCTGCGTCACCCCATCACTACTGAAAGAAGGGGTAAGTTTTCTCCCCACGTACACACAGCACACTGCCCATCTAGATTCATCACATCACCAGTTAGTTCTTTCTACACACACACACACACACACACACTCACACACACACACACACACACACACACACACACATATCAAATCACAATGACAACTTACGATTCCCACAATGAACTCCCACCCCCACATACACAGAGCACGCTGCCATCACCAGCAATCCCTATTTCACACACACAGTATTTCACATCCTATCAACAGTAGGCCTTTAGCAGGGTTTGGGTACATAGTGTTAGAGCACCCCATCCCTACATTCCCTCTTCCCACATGACCTCTGGCAGTTGGACTGGCTTCTTGCCAGTTATGTGGGTCTGGCCAAGGTTTCTTCTTTATTCTGAGTTTTTCCTTATGTCTGTTGTTGTTCTTATGTATTTCTTGTTAATTTGTGAAAGTACTATTAGGCTAACTCTTCCCAGTCCAGACTGGCAACTGAAACAACAATAAATACCCAGCCTGTCAGACACTCTGTGGCAGTCTGCTACTCAATCAAAGGAATATTGATGAGGTGTAGGTTCCCCCGACCCCAAGTCAGTGTCGTGTCCAGGTGTCATCAGCAGCTGCCATTGCCCATATGTTGTCTGGACAATGGCAGCTGTCAATGGCTGTCAATGGCTCTGCCAGGCCGACAATGTAACAACATGGACCCAAAGCTCCACAATACCTAAAGCCCTAAAGCTCTAAAAGTAGCTAAAACCCACAATACAAAAAGGTAAAAGCTACCGCAATCCAAAGAATTCCAGAAGAGTATAACAATTCAAGCTTATAAGAAGGGCTTGTAAAGAGCGTAAAACATTCAGTTCATTTGTACAGAACATAATACAAAAGCCATGTCTCATAGCGCTTTACAAAAAAGACCACCAATGGGCAACAGGAGTAACATAATTTACTCCCTATCATTTTTTCATCTTGTTATGGTTTAGGGAGACACTTTGGGCAGTTCCACTGCTCAAGACGCTAACCTAGGGTCATGTAGGGCAAATTTTCAGTCTCTCAGATGGTGATTAGTCCATGAAATTAATAGGTCTTGACTCAAGACCAAACCATACAGTAGCCTACTGCGGGGGCTTTGGGCTTGGAACTGAAGGGTTGCCAGTTCAATCCCCCAACAGTGGTCCACAGTTTAAATACATTTGAGCAGAGAACCTAACCCCTCACTGCTCCCCGGGTGCCACTGTAGCTGGGCTGTGTTTCACTAATTTACGATTGGGTAAAATGCAGAGCCTAAATTCCTTGTGTGTGCCAATAAACCTGGCCATAATGAGGATTCTAAGATAACCATAGCTAATAAATGCTCATTTCTGCAGCTCACAGGCTTGGAGTTTGCCTTAAGAACCAGAGATAAGGGGATGTGGGGATCTAACAGCAAGAGAACAGTGGTCACCCCACTATTATTCCGTCCATAGAATGTGGGATAATGAGTCAATATATCAAATTTGGTTTCAACACCTAGTGTTAATCAATTATAAGCCATTTTCACGAGACAGAGCGCCCCCCTGGAGGTCAAAAGTCACCATATTTGCTGAGTGCCCTTAGGAGGGGGTCATAAGTTTGAACTGAGATGTGCCCTCACTTCCTGTTTGGTTCTACATTTAGTATTGGTAAGGAGTACCTAAGCAGGCACTCCAACATGAGCCAACAGTCCAATCTTACCAGAGACTTTTTGTGTGTCTGTCTGTGTGTGTATGTACATCATTTGCTTTATATTGCACTAAACAAGGATCAAGTTAGATAAAAAAAATACATACATTTTATTATTAAGAAATTACTTCAAATTAATAATTCTGTATGACGCAAGAAAAAGAACATTGTGTTTTTGAGCTTTCGATTTTATTAAAGCTACTCAAAAATAAATTAACGACATTAGAAATGAAAAGAAACAAACAAAAAGAAGAGAGAAAGGGAGCAACAGGTGGATTAAAGTTTATTTTACAGAAAGCAAAATGATTCAAAGCTTTAGGCACCACACTTAAAAGCAGTGCTTTACTGCCTTGCCCCGCATAGGAAGAATGGAGTGATAGAGGAAATATAAGAACATTGAGAAAAAGAGAGAGAGAGGGTGAAGAAAATGATGCCCTTCAGCCAGAGCACATCGGTGAGGAAACGTAAACAAATTATCTGTGGATGAGAGAAGGAAATAAAGAGGAAACAGATGGTGATGATGGAGAAAAGGGTGGATGGTGGGCAAGCAGTAGTTGTGATGGCAACGCATGCAGACATTTGACATGAGGAAATGAAGACAGCGCAAGTCAGTGCAACAACTAATGTGCATTGCAAAAAACGATGAATTAATTAATTAATTACGATGTAAACAGTTTAATGGTCCCTGCAAGAAGATTAGGTTTACTGTTTCAGCAAGGAAGCATTGTGGCTGTGTGGTAGAATGGTGGAATGTGAGGTAGAATGGAACAAAGCGTGTCTGGAATGTTAGGAATGGAATATTTACATGGATGTCATGTCGTTGAGGGCATGGTCCAGCTCCTCGCTGATGGCTTTGTACTTGAGCTTCTGGGCGTACAACTCATCTGCAGACATCATCATCACATATTAGCATAAATACAATAACAAAATAGGAAGGGTTTCATCCCTGGTATGTCTCAAAAGAAGTCAAAACTGTGCTCAAAAACTCACCCTCAAGATCATCAATGGTCTTCTCCAGTTTTGCCACTGTCCTCTCAGCGAACTCAGCACGGGTCTCAGCCTGGATTACAGTGATTTCAGAACATGTTAGTAGTCAGAAAAGGCTACATGTGAGGTTTACATGTGTAAAGAGAGTTGAGAAAGAAAAAGGAACGAACCTCCTTCAGTCTGTCAGTCAGGATCTTGATCTCTTCCTCATACTTGTCCTCTTTTGCGGAGTACTATAGATGAAAACATACCATTCAGTTCTAACCTCAGCATCAGAGAGACATACACAAAACAACCCATGTTCAAATTCGACGGATCCCCCCATGTGGACACAAAATACACTACAAACCTTCTCAGCCTGAGCCTCAAGAGACTTCATGTTGTTGGTCACAGTTTTCAACTCCTCTTCCAGTTCAGAGCACTTGCTGCAGAAAGAGACGAGAGGAGCGAGGAATCATGAATATTACACAAGCAGACATCAAACAGAGTATCATACAATATTTTTCGATACAAAGCTCTTACCCTTCAGACAGCTCAGCACGCTCCTCTGTACGTTCCAGCTCAGCCTCAACAATCACCAGCTTACGGGCCACCTGAGGATGGACACGTGTGGTTGGTGCTTGGTCACGACTAAGTAGGACTATAATGTTTTTACAGTCTGATTTTTCTATCCAGTTATGTTATGTGTTTACGTTTTGTGAGTATAATATTTGTGTGATTTTTGAAGACTGGGATTCATTTTGATGGTATAATCTGTGCTTGCAAACTCACCTCCTCATACTTGCGGTCGGCCTCCTCAGCAATATGCTTGGCTTCCTTCAGCTGGATCTCCTGCAGTTCCATCTTCTCCTCGTCCTTCATTGCCCTGTTCTCAATGACCTTCATGCCTCTGTAAGAAATAATAAGAGATTGTTTAAAGTTACAAGTGTGTGAATGAGTTTGTGATTTTTTTGAAGCTGGTGTAGGCTATTTATCAGGGGATATTACAAGTGTGTGAGTGAGTTTGTGAATATTTTTGAAGCTGGTGTATTTATCAGAGGATGTTACAAATGTGTTTATGAGTTTGTGATATTTTTGAAGCTGGTGTAGGCTATTTATCAGAGGATGTTACAAGTGTGTGAATGAGTTTTTCTTTTTTTTTTGTTCCCACCTCTCGCTCTCATCAGCTGCCTTCTCAGCCTCCTCCAGCTTCTGCAGTGCAGTGGCAAGACGCTCCTGAGCACGATCCAACTCCTCCTCAACCAGCTGGATACGTCTGTTCAGAGATGCCACCTCACCCTCAGCCTGCAGAGAACCATTTACTTGGCATGAGCTTAGTTTTTATCATACTCAAAGGGCATTGATTAGATAAGTTTATATACGTTTACAACGTCTGAAGTGGATAATGACAAGACAATAAGGAATAGTAATAAAACAGTCTAACAATATATGCTAATTTTTCACTACAATTTTTCCCATCAGAGAATGACCAATCTTTTCTAACAGGGGCATCTAAAACTTTAACTAAAGAAAGTTTGCATATATACTTTTATGCATAATTCCATATAAATTCCATACATTCATGGAGAGTTAAATGCAGTTAAAATAATCCTAGTTTGCTTATATACTTTCATGCATAATTCCTATTTAAATAAATGCAAAATACAAAATGGTGCTGACTAACTGTACATTCTGCTCTAATAGTTTTTTTTGCATGCTTTGTTTACCAGTATAATGAATTTTGCACTAAGGTCCATTTAGCTAAGTGTTTGATACCATATGTAAGAGTCAACAGAAAAATCAGTGTATACTGTAGGTGGTTATTGCTGTGCTTTCAGTTAACGAAAAGTGCTGTTAGTGTGGACAGGGTTCTTGTTCTTTTAGTTCTCTTTAGTTATGGGATCCCTACTAGCTTTAAAAGCTGTAGGCCAATATTAGTGACCTAATATTAGTGACCTAATTTAGAGATAAACTTGTTAAGAACAACTCTCTGGCACATCTCTTGCCACTGTAACAGATTCACACTATCTTGGCCTACACATAAAGACATCTATCGAGTGTGCGTGAGCTACAAATGATGTTAGGTGACTAGAATCTTGCTGGCACAAGAGTCATTCTGTATATATGTATTTAGAATTTAGAATCTATGCTATATTGAATACATTTTCAGATTACACTTATATAAAATATCTCAAACTGTGTAATATGTAGTCAATATATATAGTTGGGAGTTGTGTTCCTGTGAAAGGTGTAAGGAAAGGAGTTTGGGTTATCATCTTACGCAGCTGTCATGAGTCAGAGGGGTATCACACCCACTGAAATTGTAGGCTTGCATCGTGTTAACCTGATAGCTCACACTGAGTTGGCCATTTAAAGCTTTGAGCTATATATAGTGTTATATGGCTAGTTGACAGAAACTGCTAGGAAAGCAAGAGGCAGCATTACCTTAACTCTATACAAAGTAGATGACCCTGTACCACCAAGTCCTTATTGGCTCAAAGGATAACTAAGTGAATATATATTAACCGGCACTAAGTTCTTGGTTGCTTTGTCATCTAAGAAATTGACTGTGAGTGTTTTAACACTAAAAATCTTTACATCAGATTACAGTGTATAAAGTACTGTTTGTGTATGTGGGTCTGTGTCTTGTTTACGTGTGTGTGCGTTTAGGTGACAAAACAGTTCACTCACATCTGTGGCTGTCTTCTCTGCCAACTCCAGTTTCTCCTGGGCCTCTTTAAGGGCCTCTGAGTACTTATCCAGCTCATCCTCTGTGGCCTTCAGCTTCTTCTGCAGGGCTACCAGATCATCCTCCAGCTACAGCCACACACAAAACCATAGAGATAAGTGGACCACATGTACATGGACAGAGACGGAAACAAGCGTTTGAGAAGCCCTGAGTGGGACAACTCCATCATTTCCCTTACAGGGCAGTGACATGGAAAATAGACTAAATAGAATGTTAATGACTGTAAATAAATGTTTTAAAAAGTGTTCTTGAAAAATACTCAGATTTAAAACAAGAATTGTTTATAAGAGCTGTGACTCTGGTCATAAGTGTAATATTCCACATGAAAGAGAGTCTTCTGCGCAATCAATCCAACAATCCAACAGTCCTCCAAGGACAGAGGCCGACCTGCTTGCTGCGGTCCTCTGCTGCCTTCTTGTCTCCCTCAGCCTGCTCTGCTCTGTCCAAGGCATTCTCCTTGTCGAGCTTAAGCATCTGCATCTTCTTCTTGATGGCGTCCATGGCTGCTGATGTGTGTGAGTTAGTTTACCTAACTGATAGAAAAAAAAGATAGAACAGAGAGGATGAAGCCTCAAGCGTCTGTGCCGGACTGAACACCGCGCTGGAGTGCACGCTGGCGCTGCTGCTAAGCTGTAATATGCGTTTTTTTTTTAGGGGCCCATGGACGTTGAGAGACACCCAATACTTTTTTGGAAATGACTCCAAAGGGATTGCCTGGCCAACCTGCTACTTTTTTAAAGATCTGCATTCTGATTCGTCAGTCTAAGACATTTGACCACATATATGGCTATATATGGAGCATGGGCAACAGTCTTGAAGCCCCCACCCAAGACTCCTTGGCCACAGACGTGCTTCCCCTCCCCCTTCAAGGGTCTTGTTCCTATTTCTGACTCCTTGCTTTAGTCTCAAGTAAAGCTCTGTTTGATTGAGATCCTCTAACTATTAACTTTGGACGGAAATGTTCCATCAGGTTTAGTTAATTAATGGCTGTTACTGTGATTACAGATGTCTTAAAGGGTTAATGAGAAAGCAAAACATTGTTTACTTACTTGCCATTTTGTTTGTATCGCATGTGCTTACATTAAATAAAGCCTGACATCATAGTAGTTTCTCATCTTTGCATTTGAAGGAGGGAGGACATTCATTTTTAGCTGTTTAGCTGCCTTCAAAGTTACACTGGGTGGTAGATCTTTTAGGGTTTAAAAGCAAGTACAATACTCCCTCTTAGGCTGGTAATTATGAAAGTTTCCCTGTGCTTATTAATCAACAATAATCTTTATGTAAGTCAGATTGTACGGAACATATGCTACCAAAAGGAAGAACATATATTTCCAAGATGAAAAGAAGAAATTTTTCCTCTTTTTCTTGACCTCTCTAACCACCCCATAAATACCTCCTATGATATTTTTAGTGTTCCCTTCCTTTTCAAACACCTGTCTTCGTCCGTATTTCTTCTCAAACCTCTAAGAGGTTTCTCAGTCTTTCCCTTAGCATAGCATAATGAAATTGAGATATTCTCAAATAAAATGATTATGAGGTGTTGATGTGTAAAATAATAGTAGAATAATAAAGCAGTATGTTTTTAAGGTATGAGTGTAAATTTTATGTTGTTTATGATGCATAATTTATAGAGAAGAATAGGAATTTATAGAGCTACATTTTTGAGTTAGAAACGAAAGCAGCAAGCTGAACACCCTTCTACTATAATACATGTTTTTCATTTGTTTGTTTTTCTCCATACGTCAGTCTTATATTTGAACTTACAATTTCTGAAATGTTTACAATTTTTTAGCTCTATTTCTTGACTTTTTTGAACCATGGTTGGAATGCAGTACTGACCAAATTATTTTCATCTCACCAAAATAAAACTTTAGAAAATAGATTCAAGAAGGGTATTTGTCACACGAATAAATGGGCAGGAAAAGGCAGTTTATTTATACAGGACATTTTAGACATTCCCACTCAATGGGCCACACACCACACACAAAGCTAAAATCTAAAAAAAAACAACAGATGAAAACAAGCAGAAAAACATGAGAACATACAACAGACAACAACAGAAGTAAAAATTGCATTAAAATTACAGGATAAAAGCATAGAAATGACATTAAGAGACATAACATTGAATTTCAGATGTTCCTTGAAATGAATAATAGTAAACAGGTAAATTAATATAAAGGCAATAACAAAAAAAGGATGTAACTGGTAATTGAAGTTGGGGAATCCCCACAGCAGGTACAATGTGAGTATAACTTGTAAGCCTGGCAAAGTGGTCTTGGTAATTTTTTTTAATATACTTAGTGGGAGTTTATACTGGGAGTTTCCAATATGTCACTCCACACATCTGTAGTTACATCTCATCATGGTGACATAAGTTTTAAAATCTTCGGCTCGGGCTACTTTTTTTTTAGTGCTGTTCCATTCCTTGTTTGCTTTGAAGAACATGGGCGAGTTTGAAATAGTTTCCTACAAAGTACTACTGTACTGTACTGTACCGATGAAGTATATGCTATGTACAGAACACTATTTACCCAGTACTCAGTGTAAATCATTAGCTGTCACCGGCCGAACTCCTTTAGCTTCTTCTTATGGTTTTACGCATCCTGCCCATATCCGAGTATAACTATCAGAGTAGTAAACAGGAAAAGCTTTATTATTCATAAAGTTAATACCTCTTATTGTACAATAAGACACAAAAAGAAAAGTGGCAAGACTATTCAGTTTTGGAAATTAAACTTCTTTATAATTGTTACACTGATTAAATTTTGTAAGTTACTGGCCGAACACTAAACAGGTATGCTTATGTTATACTGTAGCGCAAGCTTTGTCTCTGTTGAGCAAAAAGATTTTCTAGATAAAGTAATAAATAGTAAAAAAGTAACCATTGCTAAACAATGCTTCGGTGATGCCCACACATTCAGGAGGTCAAGAGGTGGTAAATGGCTGAGAGGTAAACATTGTAAGTCCTATTAGAGTTCTTTACAGCATACAGACTTTTAATATAGGTCAAGCATCCCCTGGCATACAGAGACTCAACAGACATAACCCATATTACGTTTCACATAAAGGCCTATAGCTTTGGTCAGGTCAACCAAGTCAATGTTGATGTCAAGGGTCAGGTATTTTATAGTCATAGTTATAGATTTCATAAAATTGTAAAAAAAACAACAAACAAACACATTTACAATATCACATAAAAATACAAAAAAAATCTAATATGACAAGTTTGCTGGTTCACAGTCTCAAAAGGTTGTCTATGTTCAATGAGAACAACTATTATCTCCTCTATGACAACATGATAACTTAGCCTAATCTGTTTTCATATAGCACTTATCCTATCCTGTTATCAAGTAACCTATTGACACTTTCAACTGAAATTACATGTTTACATTTTATGAAATGTCAACATGAGCACTGCTACTGCTACAGAGCGCATGGCCATAGCATGGGGTTTGGGCCGTTTTGTGTGCGTGTACATATGGTTAGGGTAACAGCTGACAAGTTATGCATGTTGATACTTGTCAGCTGTACACCGCTTTCTCCAGGTATGCTCTTCATACATTTCCTATTAGACTGTGTGTGTTATGAAAAGCAACGTTTGGCAACCTGAGGTAGCTTGTAAATAGGCTACACTGCGATAACATTAACGTTGGCTAAGGCTGCTAACATTGAAACTAATTTGATGTCATTTATAACCTCAAATTCACTCCTTTGCAAAGCAGCTCATAACCACCTGACGCGAGGAAGACTAGCAGAGTGAGGAGGGGTCGGGGGTCTCGAGAGGTCAGCGCTGCTACCCCCGCTGTAGCCTAGGCTACTTCTATCGTTCTCGCTTGATGCTATGTCTTTGAAGTGGACGGCCAAAAACGAATGCGCAATATGACTGCTCGAAACTTTTGTCTGCAGGCGATTTTGCATTGTGCAGCGGGAGGATGTCTGCACATTTTGGTTAATTGTAAAGGGTGGCAAACTCACTACTTGCGTACTTTTAAATGGAAATGTGTATCGGTGTGTCCTGTACATTGTGTACTGCACACTACTCGCCCACCAAGATCATCAGCCGTGCAACGAGCAACTACGGTACTTCTGTATTTTACCTAAGATTGTATGCATTTTGCACATACCGCCACCTACTGGCAGGAATACCGCTTTAGATTTGGAAAAGCATTTGGTAGCCTACCTATAGGCCTAACAATATGTTTCTCATTTATTTCGATGTTTATATTTGATTTCATACATATATTATCAGGGTTCATATATCTTGGGCATATAGCCTAGGAAGGCCTATGCTACTGTTATTTAATTGTTTTAAGCTTCTCACCTTAAGGCACACCCCTATTTTTCCTTTTTTTCAAAACAACAGCATACCCAAATTGAAAGCTTGACAGTTCCTACATAGTTTTAGACTCAGGGATGTGCCTCATACCATTGGAAAGGTGACACCCTCAAGTTTTTTTCTAGAGGAATATGTATGTTTCTGTGACATATGGACACAGAGTTATAGAGGTTGGAACTAAGTTTTTTTTCCGCTCATTTCAAATGTCTATGAACTAACTAAGATATGAAGGTACCATCCATATGATACCCCCAAATAAAAAAATCTAGTCCTAACTCCATCTCTCAACCTGGTACACAAAAAATTTGAAGTAAAAAGACCAAAAATATGATTTTTGAATATACATTTTTGAAAAATATATTTATGCGGTTTGATTGGGACCCCTATGTAAATTCCCATAGAGACTTTTTGTAAACAAGAGGGCCTACTGACATTCAAAAGTTTATAACTTGAAAACCCCTTTACCAAGAAACATAAAATTGGTTTCAAATGAAAGCCAAGACCCTGTCAGTTTGCTTGATTTGAAGTTACTCCTTCTGGCATCATGACACAAGCATAACCATCAAAAAAAAAACAAAAAGGGGTTAAGTGAGCCTACAGTAAATCTTGAGTAGCCTATAATGTACAAATTACACATTTCTTGGACCTGCAGATAAAAAGATAAGGAAGGATCTTTGTAAACCTCCATTTTCAAAAAGGCAACAGACCATTACCACAATTTCTGGTGTGATTTTGGTCCACGCATCTTCCAGTCTCCTCCACAGCTCGTTGGCTGTAGTGGGTTTCTTGGCCGTAATTTTGTTGCCAAGGATTTTCCAGAGGTTCTCTATTAGGGTGAGGCCAGGACTCTGGTCAGGCCATGAGATTAAGTCAATGTTTTCAGTTTCAAGGAACTGCTCCACCCAATTTTCCCAAATCTCTGTTTGTGAAGATTTAATATTGTTCATCGTGACCAAAATTTCCCCTACAATCCATAGCCTATGTTATAAAACATCATGGTCTAGTTATTAGGCCTACATGAAGGGTCAGGCTACTGCATTTGAAACAGTTGGAAAATATCTCATCTAATTACAGGCTAATGCATGTTAAAAGTATTTAAAGGAGAAATCCGGTGTGACTTGGACCTGGAATATACTGGAAGATGTTACAGAGTACAAACATATATCCAATGCCCACCGCCGTTCACCCCCAGCATTCTGCATTAAACCGTTTTTAGGCAAAGCTTTCATTAACCTTACACTGCTAGCTTCAGTCCTGCCAAGCACCTGTGCCACCTGTGACTGTGGAGCTGAACCAGACCCAACTCACCTTGACATTGCTCACAGACCCAGTACTTCAAGTGTTGTGATGGAAAATATCTCCTCCAAATAAATAAAAACAAACCAGGCCAGAATGCTTCCAGCCTCTTCCAAACTGTCGGATTATGGTGGACTGTACTGAAGTCGCTGTCTCCAACACAGAAAGATTAGATATCTGCATCTGTAGAGTCATTACAAAGGATGCAGAATGCTTATGGCTCTGATCGGTGTGGTGAGTTACCAGGGCACTGCTTTATCATTACTTGAACTTGAATGTGAGCTGTTCGGGAGCTGTTGGCCTTTCCATCGAGGTTGTTGCCTTGGGTCCATCGAGGGGAAGCATGTGGTGATCAGAGCCCCACACAACTCTGGGTCCATGTACTAACGTTACAACTACAAGGGGTAATATTCCGTTATGTTTCTGGCAGTGGTGGATTCACAATAGCCCGTTTTTACACAGTCCAGAAACCTACAGTAAGACAAGGAATTTTGACCCAGAGCACAAACACCAGGGCTAGAATTCCTAAAGGGTTTATACTCTAGTGGAGCAAGTGGCTAACTGACACAAATATAAAAAGATGCAACATTCTATGTACAGATTAAAAAGCCTCTGTAGTTTGTTACTGCAGTAACAATCGTATTTTGATGTGTAAGCACCAGGGCAGGGCTGTGGCCCTGACAGTTACGGTGAAGAATCTGAGAAATTAAATGCATCCAATTACAGTATTTTGCCTTTATACAATTTGCAAAGCACGACAGCAGAATATCCCTATTTCATGAAGAATGACCACAAGACACAAGAACGATTTCAATCAACGTTTCTCTAGCGAATTTTACATCATACTACAATTGTCTGCCTGTTATCAGTAACAAAGGTAAGCCAAATTTATCTGCCCATGCATACAAGCAGATGTTGGAGTTGGTGAACAGGCGTTTAGACAGAGTGAGGGAGAGAGCAACACAGAAACACAGACTTAGACTTATTTTTGCTGTACATAGTTAAAGGTGCTCTAAGCGATGTGACGCGTTTTTAGGACTAAAACATTTGTTGTTACATACAGCAAACATCTCCTCACAATCTGCTAGCTGCCTGTCCCCTGAACACACTGTAAAAAAACGCGGTCTCTGTAGACAGCCCAGGCTCCACAAACGGCTAAAAAACACAGTGGGCAAACCTAGCATAATAAACGAAATGAAACATAACAAACATTGTTCCAGCCAATAAACGACAAAAAGGATTTGGAGGAGGGGTTGGGTGGGGGTTAGTGCGCGTGAGTCTTTCAGGAGGCATGGGAGGGAGGGGGAGGAGGGAGCTATCCTCCGTTTTGTTTGACAATACTTCGAACGTCAACAAGAAGTGACATCAAACACAATCGCTTAGAGCGCCTTTAATTAGATAGTTTTAGATAGTGTTAGAAGATTTAGTTAATTAGAGATAGTGTTTATATTATGATTTTTAAAGTGTTATTTGTTATCATATCTGTTTTGTATATTTGTTTATTGTTAGAAAGTTTTAGACAGTTTAGATTAATTTTAGATTTTTTACATTAGTATTACCTACCGACTATAACCAAAAAGGTAAGTAATATTAAAGTAGAATTTAAATAACGGCAAACTTTCAGTTGCGATAAAGTCAGAGGGCTTACTAACACCCTTCACAATGGTGTGGGCAGCATTCTGTTGATCACACCCAAATGGGTACCTCACAGCACTTCTTTGTTGGTAATAAACATTTAAAGCGCCCATAGAACACATTTTTTGACCTTCATAAATTGTTCTCTGAGCCTCAATAATAGCGTATGCAAATTTGTGCGGCTGAAAGTGACCCAGGAGCACTGCTAGCGCGTTATTTACAGGCTCATTTAAAAGGCTTAGAACAAAAATATCTGTAATTCGCAATGGAAGTCACTCACCTCACAATGATATGATATTTGACATGGGAATCATGCTTCTCTCCCATACATTTGGTAATATGGGGAATCCTTCATGTCGCATGTTTTTTGCTCATGAAGTTCACATAGTGTGGGGGAAGGAGCTCATCCCATGTTCATTCACAAGTTGGGAGGCTGCTACATTCAGATTGGAACAGATTTACATATAAAAATAACATCCTTCTCAATATTTTTCTTCCTTACCAACTTGTGGATGTGCTCTTCCATGCCTGGCCAGTAAAAGCAGGTGATTTTTGGGATTGAAAAACACATGACTGGCCCCCTGAGGAGAAACACCACTTTGCCAGGAAAAGACTCCTCATCAGCATAATATACATGCTATAGGAAAGACAAGTAATTGAAGTAGGTTAATTCTCTTTGTCTTTTAATGTGAAACCTTTCCTTTGCTGTTGCCGTTTATGATAATTTATTAATTGTAGCCGTTTCTTCCTCCATTTCTGTCAATGTTCTTGAGGTGATCCTTCATTTTATAGGATGCTCAATAATAGGTTCAATAGAATCAGAATCAGTTTTATTGGCCAAGTATAGGAATTTGACTTTGGTGTTATGCTCTCTAGACACGCAACAAGGACATTCATCAGTGTACAGTGCAAAATGTACTATGGATACATAATGTGCCTCAAGACAATACTGTATACAATAGACAATACACATAAGCAATCAATCAACAATCAACAATCAACATTATATACAGGTAATGAATTATACAAGAATAAAAAAGGAGTGTTACAAGACTAAATTAATAGAAATAAGGCCATCATCAAGTTAATGAGCAGATATTTTGAAACATTTTTATTTTTATTCTTTCTACTTTCTTATAGGCTGACGGATGTTTCAAGTCCTTCAACTAACTCTTCTTCAATTTTTATTTCCAGGTCTTACTTCATTTTATAGAAACTGCTATGCTAAAGAAAAAATCAAAAAAGAAAGCGTGAAAGCAAATTTAGTTGAACGGTCTTTACCACAAACTCTTCTGGGCAATTTTATTTGGAAAGGAACTTACTTAAACGAACAAACTGAACCTTGAACTGGGAAAACAAACCACCATGACAAAACTACCAAGTGAACAAACTAATCAAAAACACTTTCTTTTATGGGGCTATTTACTGTTTGACATTAAAGAAAATTAGTTGAACTTTTGAGGGTTTGATCTTTCTTCACCTCTCAGAAATTATTTCTCCCGTCTTGCTGAAAACAAGATGGAACTGAGGTGTGTCAGGTATGCACAGCTCCTCCTTGAGATGAGTCAGTCTCAATCGCAGATCCTGAATCTCTGGACCTCTTTAAAGATGTTGCACCCAGCTCAATCCAAATTGCGGGTCAAGAATGAGGCCCTTTTTTGACCAGGCTCTGGTGAATCAGAACTTCACACCCTTTGATGCAGGTCTGGAAGGTTTCAGATGGCTGTTGCAGGCGGGCTGATGCACCAATTTTTTGACCTGGATAAATGACCCCTCCTGTGTGGCAGTGCTGTAATTGTTCTCTGTATTGTTTCTTGAATGAGCACCCTCTCACACTCCCAGCACTGCCCAAGTTCAGGGTTCTCCGACACCTTTCTGGCCACCCAGCCAGACACATATGTGAGTGCCTCCTGCCCACCCTCTCGCTCCTCTTAGAAGGACTTTGTTAACATCAGCTAAGTTCACACACGCACACACACACACCTGCGTTTAACACACTATTGCATTTGTTTATAGAAAAATCCTATACAAAGAAATGTAGAAATCTGAGGGTTCAGCTAGGCCCCATTCATTTTGCACTCGCCTGTGAGCGCACCTTGAATGCAGTACCACATGGATGGGTTTCAGAGTGAACCCCACTCTGTTTTATTAAAAACATGGTTAAACATTGTTCCTGGTGTAGTTATAACACAGATAGGCGTTTCCCAAAAAGGTTGAAAATAAGTCAAGTCAAAACTGTCTTGGATCAAACAGTGTGGACAGTCAGCTAAACCCTTCAGGTATAAGAAGGAACTCTTTTGTGTGCTCAAAGGTAATTTTTCCTTACAACCTTACTGTAACGTCATACTTGACAATAGTATGCTGTTTAAGTTCCTTAAGCTCACATCCTTAAATATGGATAAAATAGAACTTTCCAGACTTCTTGTAGCCTATAACAAGACATTGCAACCAATATAATACAGATTAAGCATAAATTGTTGAGCATTGTTGAACACATTAACCAAAGGAATGAGTAAAATACAAAGGTAGTTCCATAAACCTCCACATGCTTAGGGGATAAGCACATGCACCTCTCATGGAAATTCCAAAATTAGGCATGCTGCAACAGAGCTCTGCCTGATATAGCACACAGCACATTGCTGACTCCGACATACCAGCACTGCTGCAGCTGCAGCGGTTAGTGTACTGTACACACTTGGGGGCGTAAACTTGTATACAGACCTGTTTGATTAACATCAGTTTTTTTTTTTTTAAATTAGGATCCCAAATTTCCCAAATGCATAGAATGGAAAATCACACAGGGAACTGCATGGAAAAATGATTATAATTAGACATGTAATTAAACCGGCACTAAGCAACATTCTGTTTTTCACTCTCACGAGCTCCCTCTAAAGCCCGCTGTATTGCATTGTATTGCACTGCATTCTATTGGAGGCGGTCCGCGCTGCTGAACATTGCAAGTGCTGTATCTACCGCTATTGGCCACGGTGGCGCATTCTGCACTGTTCGTTCGCCGTGTCATGACTAATTTTAGCATCCTAAACAGTATGAAACGGATTAATTAAATGAAAACTGTTGCATAGTGGGCCTTTAAGATGAGAAAATTGATGATCAGTATGTGTATAACCAATGGCTTTGTGTACTCTATAAACAGATACATTATATTGCACATTAGGAACATACACTGAATCAAGAAAATAATTAATATTTAAAATTATTATAAGTATCTAATAATGTTTTTTAATGTACTGTATGAACAACATGTGATAGGTCTACACATTTAGGCTTGGATTTACACAAAGCCATCAAATTGATTTTTTTTCTTCTTGGCCTTTCTAAATGGAAGATTGTGTATCCAGTGTAGATTCTTTCTACACTGGACTTTCAATTGAAGCAGAAGATAATAATTAAACAGAGAGACTTTTAAAACTATGGAAAGATAAGCAATACTCCTACAAACAAGTTATCGATGATGTTCCTCGAAAGGAGAGGCTTTATAAGCATCATCTGTAATAAGTGATCTTTTTTTTTTCTTTCTTTTTTATGCTTCAGTTTGGATATGTAAAAGACAGCATCTTTATGTATAGTACTCATCTTGGGGCAGTACTGTAGGAGATGAGAGTGGCTTTGTCAGTAAAGGCAAACACTGAGGATGTTTCACCTCACTGTCCCTGACATGGTAAACCTCCTTTCTCAGTTCTTCAGCCATGTCAAGCACCACCCTCTTGCCCTGATTTTTTTTTCAGGTGGCCACTGAGATTTGCCGGTATACACTTGCATATTCCAGGCATAGCTGGACTCTGCTTCACATGCTGCCCATATTTTGATGCCATCTTGCATTTTTTTAACAATATTTTTTGCCTTTTATTTGGACAGGGACAGTGAAGAGACAGACAGGAATTAATGGGAAAGATGGGGAAGGATCGGCAAAGGACCACAGGTTGGAATCGAACCCAGGTCGTCGGAGTCATGGCACGACGCCTTAGCCCACTGAGCCACAGCGCCTCCGCTTTCTTGCATTTTTGCTGGTTTGCTCAGTATGTAGGCTACTCTCTGAAGGAACATTGACCACAAAATGGTAACTAGACATTCATCCACAGTCAGGTTGGGGGCCTGGATTATAAAGCAATGGTAACTGTTGAGCCCACTTGTTCCAAACATTCAGTATTGCAGCCAGTTTATCAAGTTCTCGTCGGCCAAGCCTTGTTTCTCTGTCATCAGTGTTGGTTTGCAAGTCGGTCGCATCAAGGTCTTTCCAGCTGTCCCCATACGATTGCCTTTCCTCCAAATCTGTCATTTTGAGTATAATCTGTTGGATTGCTGGAATTCTGAAGATCTGAAATGTTGATGTTATGTCTTGTGCACGGCTAACAGCATGTCAAGCATGTTTGGTTGTTTCTAACTCCAAGGCTGTTTGGATGAACTGAAAGAACTAGATTAAGCTAAATGCTTACAAAGTAACATCGCACACCAGAGCGATTAAGTGCACACACAGAGACAAGACAGGTATGTATCAACTCTAACTAAATTAGGGGAAGAACATATTTCAATATTGAAGTACGGTGGCGTGTTGCTTTAAAGTTTTATCCACTTTCACCTCATTTTCTTGTCAACTGGGAAACGGTAGAAAGAGCAACCAACATGGGCGTTGTGGTAACAATCTAGTAGCCACAAATCACACTGAAATTTTGATGGGGAAAGGAATGGTGGTGATAAGTTTGCAGGGAGAAATTCTGCGGTGACGTTGGATATGCAACTGACTAAGTGTAGTCTAAATAATTATGTATTTTTACAAGCAAACAATTAATAAATTATAAAACAAACATAGTTGTAACTCACAGGGTTACATAATTAGTTATTAGGTCATCCTAATCCCCGAATTATTAGGTCATAGGTCTTAATCCTAATCCCCGAATACATTCTTTTTTGTTAGTAAGCACAATAAAGTAAACTGAGATTTACACATTATTTATTTTCTTACTAGAAATTTGTTATGTATTTTCTTGATTTGTTAAGATTACAGACTACTATCCTACCATGATAAAAACAGAGAAGTTGTGGGAGAAATTTGGTGTTTCAAGCCACTCACCAAATGCTGTCAAGGAAAAAGAGCCAGATAATTTGATACTACATAGACCAAAATGAGCAGCAAACAAGTGGACAGACAATGCTGTAATTTTCGTGTTAATTTTCGTACTGAGTGTACTGTACACAGTGACCTCAAACGACTGATTGACACCAGATTCCTCAAATGAACATCAGATACTGACTGAACTGATTAATACTTTTCAGTAACATATTGCACACACTGAAAATCAGGTGCTGTAATAATCACACTAAAAAAACAAAGACAGGAAGGTGTTGAGAGTCCAAGAGATAAGTCTACTAGAAAAGCTTAATGATTCTCCAAATGTACTGTACAATAAATAAAAATCTAAACCTCTACCACACTACCCCAGGTGCACTAGGCTCATGACTGTTGTGAATCCATGTTGTAGTCCATCAGTGTCTGTGTGTGAAAGCGTAAAATTCTCTTTCACAATGCGGTCACAACCAATTTCACCGTTTCCGAAAAATCCAAAGAGGGGTACACTGGGAAAAAGCTTCCGGAAGGCTCCTGCTTCCACATTGCGTTGGTTGTTGTAATAGTTGTGCCCACGGCCAACGCAAGCAAACATGAGTCCAAAGGTGTTGTGTTCTGGAATATGAGCGGCCTTCAGACGCTGCAAAACGGCCTCAGCTGCGGTCACAGTGCTCACTTCCTGTTCCAGCAACACTGATGCTCCTTGAACACGACTTCCGCTCAGCGCTAAACCCGCCACTCCATATGCACCAGCAGAACAGCTACAGTACAGAGGAGAAGGAGAAAGCAAGAGTTACTCACACACTGAATATCAATACTTTGACTTAAAGAGCAGCCTCTGAACAATGTTATGTTGTGACGTGCGTGTATTTGTAAAAGAACATGATCATTTTGGTGAAAATTTAGATAGTTATGGATAATTGTGGATTGCTTAGTTAGCTACACACCAGTCTGTCTGCGGGCAGAAAGCTCTTTCAACATGGCCGCCTGCAATCAAGGCGTTGGTGTGCGAGAGTGGCTCCAGCAGCTGGTTTAAGAACCGCGATGCTCCATGTTTGTAAGCCATGTATCCAAACAGAAGCACAACTTTCAAGTCCGGGTTGCCCACGAGACCTGGTGACAAAACAATCAAAAACACACACGAATTTATCTTTGAAAAGTTGAAGAGCACACACATGTACAGAATGTTTAGAGTTGTGCAGTACCCAATATTGAGACAATAGGTAAAAAAATCATTAGCCAGGCTAACACCGCCTAGTGGTTCCGGTCAATTTCATTTTCCTCTAACAACTAGTCAGGGAACTAACGATAAGCTTTAGTTTTCTCCGACAAGAAATCATGTCGGCAAATCAGTGAACAGATCGGGGGCTAAAGGCGATGACGCCCAGTCTGAAATAGCATACGTCACGACCAAGCAGTAGCTATTGGTTGAAGCAGAAAGTATCCCGCCCACCATCGTGAAAACAAATGCCTATGGCTGGTTCTCAGACGCTTTGCACAAAGTGAAACAAAGTGAAAGCGGCTGATCAAATCAGGCTAAAAAATCATGCCTTTAATTGATTTAGTTTGTGCTGGCAAAATAAATATTTGTACTAAAACTTTTAATGACATTGATTTTGGAGGAAATCTTTAAGAAATAACATAAAAAAAGACAGCTTATCATGGGTGGGCACACAAACACACACACACACACACAGAGGATACCAACTGTGTAGACACGTACCGGCCCGTTCTAGAGCTCTGTTGTTCAGAGTGTGCTTGCAGAAGTGAAATGGTTTCACTGTAATCCCATCTATCTGAGGAAGCAGAAGTGCAAAGCCAGACTCTCCATTTTCATGCTCCTCTGGTGGACCACTGGGCAAGCCAATGGGTGTCACTGCAAACATACACAAAACCACGTAGACAGAGAGGCGCATGCTGTTTTTTGATTTTAAATACAATAAACATCACAACATAATAAATGAAATACAATGTAACAAACATTGTGTGTCCACTGATATACAAAACCACGGGGACAGAGAGGTGCATGCTGCAGTACAAGATCAAGGCAATTCATCAAAAGTTTACATTTTAAAATATAACATTATAAATTACACATATAATAAAAAACATGGGCGTCACTGCAACATATACGAAACCGCGTAGACAGAGAGATGCATGCAGGTTTTTTTTCTATTCTACAGTAACATCAAGGCAATTCATCAAAAGTTGACATTTTAAATACAACAAACATCACAACATAGTAAATGAGAGAATGCAACTAATGTAAATATGTAACTAGAGTTACATGAGAGAGAGAGAGAAACATTAGAGAGAGTGTCTACTGATATCAAAAGTTGACTTAAATTAGTGAATGGCAATAAAAAGTGTTTCTCTAGTCAACTGAGGTATTCAGACAGGTCAAAGAGATGACTAACTGAGGTTCTGCAGGATTTTAGTGCAATTTCATGCTAAGAACCAAAACAACCCAAGAGCATAATATTTCACCTTATTTTTAAAGACAGGAACAGCATGAATAGAATGAACTAAAACATGTCATTTCATGTGTAAGACAGTTGAGTGTGGCCTAACTACATATATTCGGATTCCAATACTCTCAATAGGCATCTACCCTTCATCAGCTTGGTTTTTACTCTCATTTAATTGGCGTCCATCGCACCAGGGACAACACCTGGGCCTCTTCAAATAGAGTTTTAAAACTATCAGCACATTTGCTATGCAATTATTCTTGTTAAAGGCCCACTAAGCAACATTTTTCAGTTAATTAATCTGTTTCATACTGTTTAGGATGCTAAAATGAGTCATTACACGGCGAACGAACAGTGTAGAATGCACCACTGTGGCCTACAACGATAGATACAGCATTTGCAATGTTCAATAGCAACCCTGTATACAGGATGCTGAGTGTTATCATTATGTGTATACAGTAGGTCTCCTTCTACTTGTGCGTATGTGGAATCTTTGCATATTACTGTTTCTCACTTTGTGTAATGAGTGTACCTATGTACAGTGTCCCTAAATTAAAACAAAAACTAAAACTAAATTAAAATGTATTTTCCTATTGTCTATTTGTTACCGGGGTGTAAATAAACTCACAGAAAAAAAGAAAAAAAAAAAAAAAAAAAAAAACGGTTGGCCCAATAAGAAAATGCCGTGTATGTCCGTCCGTGGTGGACACACTACAAAGTTCTTTTTCTGGTTATAGGTTTGGTTGGAG
>JAGFZM010001123.1:12029-22477 GCA_017657215.1 Limnothrissa miodon
GTCTTCAGAGGGAGCTCGTGAGAGAGAAAAACAGAATGATGCTTAGTGCCGGTTTAATAACTTGGGTGTCATAACACGCTCACATCTATACTGTCAATGGGGAAGGAGAATAGTGTGTATGTTTGTATGTTGTTGTTGATGTTTTATAACACTAAACAACAAGTCCCCCATTATTTTGCAGCTGTAGTATTGAGTGGTGTTTATTCCTTATTAGTCTCAGTCAGAGTCAGGGCCTTACTGGCAAGAGCGTCCACTAAACTCTCCATTTTCCAATAAATGTGACTTTTACACAATGTACTGTAATGTTGTCTAAACATAACCATCTCTTTGACGTGCCCTTTCCTAGTCATTCCTGATGCCTGGTTTCTTTTTTTGTCCACTGCGGTCGACAATGGCATCCAATTTTTCGACAGGCTCCCCCACACTGGCTTGTCAACACTTTTTTTTGTTCCGGTTGTGGTGCTGGTGCAGGCGGTTTTTTAATCACTGTGTAATTGCTGAGGGCAGAACCGCACACTGAATCCAAGAGAAGAGTCCACCGGACTGAAACACATATAAATGGCATCGGCTGTAAACTGCTGATACCAGAGGTGTTTATTGTGTAGTGGTTCGCCTTGTTGCAGGGAATTGCTAAGTATTGTATGGATGATTGTGTTTATTGTGCGTTAACGTGCTTGTGTGTCAGTGTGTGCATGTGTGTGTGTGTATCGTTAGAAGGAAGCTTAGGAGGTATGTGAACAACACCGTCTCGCTGTGACTCGATTCATCACGTTTAGCCTCAGTGGATTACATCGGGGGGCCCTCCTATTTGTTTGGCGTTCCCTTGGCATCCGTCTCCAGTTAAACACACGGACGCGGCTAACGAGACTCCATATGTCATCATGGCAGGGCTCCGGAGTCACAGCTCCTAAATAAGAGACGGTCAGGCCCAGACAAATGGAGAGAGGAAGAGATGGAAGGAAGTCGGTTTGTTTTTCTCTGTCTCGCTTCCCCCACCCCAACCCACTCTTTTATCCACCCACACGTGCACACACACACACACACACACACACACACACACACACACAGCACACAGCCTCCGCCCATTCTTCGTCAGCTCCTTCATCTCCACAAATGAGCAGAGATGTAGTGACTCCATCAAAGCCTTCTCTGCCCTCCAGGATCAGTTTATTCTGGTAATGGGGTTGGCTGTTGACGCCGGAGCAGAAATATAACCCTACGAGGGACACATTCACACTGGTTATGATCCTATGCACTGATCACTGACTCCCCTGTGGTCTACCAGGAAGAAAGGGAAGTGGTATATCTTTTCCTCTCTCTCTCTCTCTCTCTCTCTCTCTCTCTCTCTCTCTCTTTCTCTCCATCTCTCTTCTCTTCTCCTTCTTCGTGATTCTCTTTCCTCTCCCTGAATGGAGCCATCTCCATTCATGAATTACAGAGAGAGTCCCCACGGAGCTGATAATTATCCCTTCTTTAGCTAAGGAGTCCATTGAGGACCAAACAGTGCCAAAACACTATTTGCTCTGCTCCATTGTTGCAGATGAGAAGTAGTGATTAAACAAGTCCCTTTTTGTTCATCCATGCTCAAATGAGCTCTGGATGTTTCTCAGCTAGGAAAATGCTGATTGAGCTGTTCCTGGGGCAGCTTATACACCACTTCAATACACTAGGTTACCATATTACAACCCGTTTTGACGCTAACAACCATAGAAATGACAAAACAGATTAGAATGGCTCGATTTGTCACTTTGATGGGAGGGTAGCCAATCACATGACACATCTTGTTGTGTTTGTTTCCTGTTTATAGTAGCAGAAGTGTGTGGGAGAGAGGGTGTCATTTCAGCACTGCATGTGTGTGATTATTTTAGTGTGCAGGTGTGAAAATGTCTGTGACAAATCCGGACGTAATTGTAGAAATGTGGTACTTCTCAAGCAGCTTCTGATTTTGCTTTTTCAGTGTACTGCTTTGCCTTTTCCCCTGTGTGAAAAACTGGGAAATATGAAATAGTTATACATATAAATTTCATGCACTTGTGTCAGGAAATATCTTTTTTTTTTGTTAGCATTCTTGCACATAGAACAGCAGACACTACCACTACTGCACATCAATTCATACCAAAATTTGCAATGTAAAGTAAGGCCATTATTTCCACATTGTATGATTGGTTAGACAGTTGGCACTTTTTAGTGTCTGTCGCATGGCATGCCTGTCAGACCTGAATGGCCCCGCATGCTGCCTAAATATGTTCATTAAGTCAAAAACATGAACATCAGAATGTGATGCCATCATGGAAAATTGTCCACACACATGCACATGCACGCGCACACACACACACATCGCAGCACATAATTCTCAATGTTCAACTTCAAAAAATAATTCTCAGAATAAATGTTTGTCTAGCCAGGAGTATCCCTGGTTCCTGTTGCACACCAATCTTCTAGACAACAGCATAAAGGGTTTCGCCATATGGTTTAACCGCAGCTAGCATTCTTCCAGCGTAGTCACAGTCCCTGCTGCTACCGCCACTATGGCCGTCTCTATTACCCCAAAGCTTCGCCTAAGGCTTTTGTGCAAGACTCCAGAGGCTCAGGGCTCTCTCCTGGTCTAAGCCTCCTGCTTACCGTGGCGCGGTGCGATGGCACGCTTGCTGGGGCGATGAGAGAGGGGTCTTAGCGGTTCCAGTCCTTGGCCCTTTGCCAGACTAGAGCCGGAGCACCCTTTTAACCTACAGGTGAAGTTTGGGACTGAGATTAGGCCGGTGGAGCGGGGGATGCTGAGGAGGGAGATAGGGACCCAGAGAACTCTTTTATTGCCCTCACTATCTTGCCTTCTACAGACACACACACATACACTACACTACACTTACACACACACACACACACACACACACACACACACACATTATCTCTCTCACATACACACTTGAACATACCCTTGAAAAAATGTCTCCCACTCACTCTTTTTTTCTTGTACAATTTTTCAATGTGCTTTCTTGGCACAGGAGTGCGGTAGGCGATTGCCAAAGGAAAACCTCTCCCTCTCTTTTTTTCTGGTTTGCAACAGGTGAAAGCAGGGGATTGCATTTACAGTCAACAAAATACTGCTTTTACTCAAATACACAAAATGTACATGCATGCACACACACACACACACACGCATTCTCACACTCACAGTTTCTGTCTTCTGTTTCAGTTTTAAAGTCTGCTGTTGACCCCTTACTTCCTTGTTTCGCATGATCATCTCTGGGCAGCAGTAGCCCTGGTCATCATGGAGCATGTAGCCTGTAATCATCTCCTTGGCATGGAACATTACACTGCAGCAAGGCTATTCATTTTTTTACTGTGAAACCAGCTTTGCCGTCTTCTTTGGAGAGGAAGTGTCTCAAACGTGGTTAAATGTGCTTTACTCTCTCAGCCAGTCGCTACCAACAACCCCTACCACCCCTTGTACCAAAGACAAAAGTCAGCCAGCTGATTATCTCAATGCTGGATTTTCCCCTTTTACAATACAGGGGTGAGAGAGAGTAGGGGGAGAGAGGGAGAGAAAGACAGAAAATAATTGAAGGAAGGAGGAAGATGAAACTTTGTTTTGTTTGTTTTATATCCATCTGGTGCATCAAGGCTTTGGGTGATGAGTGACAAACTTTTAGCATTATTTTCCCCCTTCCCTCTCCTCACGTCCCCTAGTCCCCACTGGGTGTTTAATCCTGTCAGGTAACAGGGGGAGCCTTTGACAGCAAAGACACCACAGCAGAGAACAAGTCTGTGAAGAGGAGAGAGAGAGAGGGGGGGGGGGGGGGGGGGGAGCAAGAAAAAAACAACTTTAAAAGAGTATAAAAAAACAACAAGAAAAACAACCTTTCAAAGGAAAACTTATGAGAAGGAAAATAAATGGAGGGGTATCTGAAACAGTTGATTTGAAGGTCTTCAAAGTTTTTTTCACTTTAGAGGAAAGACTTACTGGAAATGCAAAGCAAGTAAATATTTTTTGGGGGGTGAAGGAAAAATGATAAAAAAAGGGAAATAGGGTGCACAATACATAAAACATTAAGGCCCCTGTATTAAGACTGCAAATAGTATGTGCTGCTCATGGGTTTGAATGGCTTTCTTTTAGAACGAATGTTAACAGGTTAGACCATGTCCACAACAAGCGACGACATGCTACTAGCAAGGCTGCCTATTCCTGCTGATATAGAGCAGAACTTTGCAAGTTGTTTAGATTTTTCTTATGTCAGCCCTGCCAGTCTTTTTTTTTAAAGGTATTTTTTGGGGCTTTTTGCCTTTTATTTGGATAGTGAAGAGACAGTCAGGAAATAAATGGGAGAGAGAGATGGGGAAGGATCGGCTAAGGACCACAGGTCGGAATCAAACCCGGGTCGCTAGGCCTGGCCAGCCAGTCTTAACCCACTAATGGTTGATCTTTGCACATGTCCCAGGCTGCCAAATATAAGCACTACCAACTTACATGCAAATCCTGTTACCCAAAAATACACACACAGAAACACACACACATACACACACACACACACACACACCTTTGTTTTGTGTTCTTGTCTTGTCTTCTCCATCTGGGCAACATGACAAGACTGTTGTTGTGTCGGTACAGTTAGCAAGGGGGATGGCAGTAATTACCGTGGCACCTTGACCCAAAATGTTGTTACCGTCAGCTGCCTCGACTTGCGGTTGGGCAAATTGAGCCAAGCAGATACTCCTGTTAACAATCTCTGCAGAGGCTGTGCCTTGAATTCTTGCACAGAGACAGTTAAAAGATGGCTTGTATAATAGGTTTGAACTGTTATTATTAGGTTTAAACTAATTCTGTTATTAGGTGACGTGCATGACGGTGTGTGTGTGTGTGTATATGTGTGTGTATATATATATATATATATATCAAGTTAACATGTTAATAGTGCAGTAATGCAGCCTCACCTCAAATATCTGTCACTATTAACGCGCGGTCGCCTTGGTGAATAACAGTGCGTATTTCCGTGGATGATTAGCATGCAAAAAAAAGATAGTTATAGTGTGAAGTTTGTGGTAAACTGCTCCTCTACAACATTTAGCAAAATGGCCAGCTGAGTTGAGTTTACTTTCACTTTTTCATGTGAAGTACACTTCGTGGTTATTTGGCTATACACTACTTCCTGTTTGCTCTGTGTAGTTTGTAGCCATTTTATGTAGCCTTTTATCAAATCCAAATATGAATTCTGTATGACTACACAGAAGATAATTTAATGATAACTGTCATGGAACATGGAAGCAAGCATATATTCAAGAAATTAAACTTCTATTGGCAGCTGCAGATAAAGTTTGCTGTGATAACCAGAGCAAACATTTCCCATATAAATGTTAGTTTAAAATAGATGTTTTTTTGAGAAGTAATTTCCCTGTCTGCCCTGCAAAATTAAGTCAAGTAAAGAAGAATTTACTGGTATTTAGCAGATGCTTTTTATGCAAAGAGTCAGAAGTTTGCAGCACAGGCTTTAGGAATTGATGATGGGTCAACCAATTGCCAGTCACTGACTGTACTGACACTCCACCACAAGTGTACAGTAACACAAATAGAAAAAAAAGAAAAACAAATGCCTTTGAGAAAAATTCTCCTTTCACTAAGGATTATGCACACATGTACGATAGTAGAAGGGCTTTGGGCATTTCTGACAATACTTTGAGATAATTGAGAAAAAAACACAGCTTATAAAAACGGATCAGACAGACGACAGGCTGTTACATCTCTGGTGTATCTTTGATTTTGAAAAGACAACAGAAGGATTTGGAAGAAATCTTTTGCAAATCCCTAGGGAAAATGGTGGTTTGAAGTCAATTTTCTCCGCAAATATTGGTGTCTGCTGCTGCCGTAAACCACACATTGAAAGTTGGGGCAGTGTCCAAAAATAGAGCCGCCTTCTGAAAAGAATTGCTCACACCTATGGAGACAAAAACACTTGGTTTCTTTGCATGGGGCAGTACTGCACTCTGTTGGGTCAAGACGACCCCAGTTCTGATCCAGATGGTGAAGAACGCTTTGTTACGTGACATCCTGTAAGACAGAGAAGTTTCATCTTGCACTGTGCTGTCTCCTTGTTTACAGACCCCAGTTTGCATATTTGATGCCGTAACAACAAGCAAGTCACAAGCATACTCCCAGTCTTGTAGGCTAATCATCACATCTCATTCCCAGTGTTGTGAGCTAAAGCCATAACAGACTGCATCACAAATACCGTCATGTGTCAAAAGTAACATTCATTTATTGTGATGCTGACAAAAAACATCTGTTGATCCTGTGTCATTGTTATTACATTGAATACTAAGCAAATGGCCATTTGTGCATGCATGGACTCATAAGGCTTGTCCACAATAAAAACATAAAGGCTAACTACTCTATGTGTTCACACCAAAAGCTTCGGTACTAGCCGTGTAATTCTCTTTGGATGTCTGACTAAAGCAACAACGGCGACCAGAGAAGTGAGTGGCAATATTTAGGAGACTAGAGCATCTAAAAAAAAGGTAAACTGCTTTAGTTTATGCAAATTGGCAGTGAGGTGTTTGGTGTGTAAATAAAATGTCAGCGGCCCGTCATCAGGGATTAGTGAGAGAACAGAGGGTCCCAGCCCGCAGAAACTCATTTCAGGGAGGTGTCAACCCTACACTACTCCCTGGAGGTAGATATAGCTTGTCTATGTGTGTGTGTGTGTGTGTGTGTGTGTGTGTGAGGGGAAAGGGAAGCATTGAACACCCACAACATTAGAGTTCAGCCTCTGCTCTTTGAAACGTGTTTAGTTCCAATTTAAGCGTGACAAGTCGTTTTTTTGTTTGTTCTTTCTTTTATTTATTTTTGTTTGTTTGTTTTTGTTGTTTATGTGAATTTTCAGATTTTACACTCAGGCCTGTAGGGCGTCTTATTTCTTATCTTGCTTTCTGCAAAAGAAACGCTCTTGTTTTTTTGTTTTTTTTCTTTTTTTTGTATGGGCCTGATTCATCCCCGGTGAAGTTCAAGGCCTGTGTCTCATTGCTGCCTACACACAGAGTATGCTAGATGAGAGGAGAAAGAGGGAGAGAGAGAAAGAGAGAGAGAGAGAGAGAGAGAGAGAGAGAAAGAGGGAGGGTGTATTCAAGAACATTTTTGGACTCCTGACATGAAGCCATCTTTAAATGTAATTTTTGATTTGGTGTTGGGCCTTAATCTGTTGCGCTGTTTCGATTGACAAAATAGCCTGTGCTCTTTGTCTCTCATCCCAAAGGTGAAACATAAGCACACTCCGAAAACCTGGCACCATCCGTGTGGGGGCATTTGTAAACATCTTCCACATCCCTCATTTGCAAGGGGCCTAAAATAGGAGACTAAGTAATTGGGTTGCATGTAGCATGTTTTTTTTTTTTTTTTTTTGAGGTTGTTTACATCGACGGTTCTTGAATTATTTAGCCTCATTTGTAATGCTGACTGCGGTACATGACGAATCTTGTGCCCAGGGATGAGCTGCTTGGTACTGTAGCTTTGCCTTGTTGGCTCACATTCACGTCAACATTGGTTGCCCCACACGACCCCAACCCCCCCCCCCCCACATGTGTCTGACACTGGGACAACGTCCAATGCTGATCTGGTCCAAGTTCTGATCTGAAGGTGCGGGTAGGAAGGAACATGACAGTCCTTATCTTTGCTCTCTCTCTTCTCTCTCTCTCTCTTCCTCTCTCTCTCTTCCTATCCCTCTTTCTCTCTCTCTCTCACACACACTAGGGGTGGGCAATATAGACAATATATACCGTATGCAATATGAATTTGGCCAATGATACAGATTTTGGGTCATATCGGCATACTGTGATAGGCTCATTGCGTCTCCACAACCATGTGAAAAAATGTTGACCTGTAGCTTCACCTTATTGATAGCACCTTTTCATTCTTACAACGAAACTGTGTAAGAGCCTATAAATTGAACTGCCTGACACAAATGCAGCTTACTAGTTTACTTCTGTGTGAATTTGAGAGTCTAATATAAACACCTCCGAACGATGACTAAACAACTGTTGTACTGGTGTGACTTTATGCTATGGTAACCATTAAGAAACTGTTATGCTGTAAGTTACATACCAAAGTATACCGTGATATATATCATCTACCGTCTATGGTTCAAAATATATTGCAATATAAATTTTAGACTATATCGCCCACCCCTATCACACACACTCACTCACTCACTAACACACACACACACACACACACACACACTCACACTTGCCTGATCCCTGGGAGCATTTGACATGGCTAATTTGTGTGCTTTCAAACCCTCCGGTCCACTTTCTCCTTGCGCGCACACACACACACATACAGTACACACACACACACACACACACACATCCCTCCTTCCTTCTCTTATTGAGTCATCATGAAGGGTTCAGGAGAGAATCAGGAACACCTTGCTGGGGGGTGTCTACCAGGACCTTCTTTTTAAGAGCTGGTGGGCCATGTGAACTTAGATTAGCACACACACACCTTCCTTGAAGAGTGTGCAGGGCTGATGGAGAGTGGGAGCTTGTATTAACTAACACACACACACACACAGACACAAAAACAACAACAAAAAAAGAGAACTTTTCTTTAAAGGAGCGTCTGAAAGTGACCCAGGAACACTGCTAGAGTATCTTATACAGGCTCATTTAAAAGGCTTAGAACGAAACTATTCGTATTTCCTGCCCCCCCCTGGCAAATTCATGATGCAACAGGGGATTGGACCAGAGATGGTTCCAAGCAATCTTTGGTTTTGACCATGCAAATGAAAGAGGTGTATCTTATTGGTGCCGACGTCAATTAGCACCTTGTTTCAGCCCGGCCATTTCTAGCTTGAAATTGTAGAAGGAGCCAGGAGACAGTGTTGAAGTTTTGGTATGGTCCATTAGATATCTTAAGCTACCTAAATTCAATAGTAACAAGGAGAATGTTAATTGACATTCTATGACTCCTTTAAGAGTGTGCATGACTCCAATACAATTTCTCATCGCACACACGCACACAGACACACACACACACACACAGACACACATACTTGTACACCCCTATCAGGACCCCGCTTTAAGAATATGCTGGGCTGATGGGGAGTGTATTCTTGGGCAAAAAAAAGTCAGGTTGAAGTAATGTGGGAAATCAAATGGTGGCCACCTCGCAGTGTGATATTGTGATTTGGAGGACTGTTTAGAGATTACCAACTAAAGTAAAGATTGAGAGACAAATTCCAGACAAATGTTTGTTTTTCATGAGGTGGTGGTGGGAGATGGGTTCTTTCATGCGCAGTTGTTGAAAATAGGGGACTTTGAGTTGGTGGCTGATGGAACCACATCAAGGCTGGACGCAAAAAAAAAAGTGCCAAATCTGAGAAGGGACCAAATGGATAATGTGTGTTCCTCTACCAGCCTGTGTGCCAGTGGAGAGGAGGCACAAATGCTGGGCTGTGCTCAGGACACCCACAAGGGTGCCCCTATAAATAGTGCTGGCACCCGCCGAGGCCCAGCTATTAATATTTCAGAGCAGAAAACGTTCTCTGTGGGATAGAATATGAGGGGAAAAAAGATCCTGCTTGAAATCACTTCTCTGAAATTTAAGAATTAAAAGTGTGTGTGTCTGTGTGTGTGTGTTTGTGTGTGCGTGTTTGGACTGTACATTAGTGAGGTTTGGGTGTGTATGAGAGTACATGTATGTGTCAATATGTGTGTGTGTGTGTGTAGTTTTCTATTTTTCTTTGTGTGTGCACATTAGTGAGGTTTGTGAGTGTGTGTGTGTGTGTGTGTGTGTGTGTGTGTACATTAGTGAGATTTGGATGCGTGTGTGTGTGTGTGTGTTTACATTAGTGAGATTTGGATGTGTGTGTGTGTTTATGGTATAAAAGTGTCGCCGTAGGACAAAGTCTCACTAGTGATGCGGTGCTCTATCAACAAGAGAAAACCTAATTACCTTCACCGTCCTCAGGTGTCGGCTGGCGATGATGAAGATCTGTAATGAAACTCAACCCTGCTGGTTGACTGATGGCGTGTGTGCATGTGGGGCACACTCATGCTAATGCTAGCACTCCTGCTAGCTTTAATGCCAGTGGATGCTACACAGCCAACTGAAGGCTTGGTAGGAATAAACTAGGATTGGTGGTGAAAAGCTGACAACATGCTTAAGCGGAGCTCATCAAAGCTAGATTGCATGAGATAGAAGTCTGTTTGGGCCAGATTTCATGGTGGCCAAATAAAAAAAAAGAAATAAAACATGATATGGATTATGTGTGGAGAAAAAAACAGAGCGGTGTTAAAAAAAAATAAGATGGATTGGTTTCATGGCTTCAGAACCACTGAGTTGGAATAACACCAGCTGGTGTTTGTGGACTTGGCAAAGGAAAAAAGTAAATATGTTTCAGAGAATTATATATATTTTTAGAAAGGAGTTTGCACCGAGAGATCATTTGGTTGGAAATAAC
>JAGFZM010001125.1:4804-15139 GCA_017657215.1 Limnothrissa miodon
GTAATAAGGCCAGGGGCTTGAGGCTATATGAAGTGTGTGTGTGTGTGAGAGAGAGAGAGAGAGTGCTTGCTTCTGGGATATTGGAAATGACCAGGGGCTTGGGCCCTGAGGTTCCATAAACTGAGAGAGAGAGAGGCGTGTGTGTGTGTGTGTGTGTGTATATATATGTTCAGGTGTGTATGTGTGTGTTTCTGGACCCTGGACATGATCAGGGGCCAATTAATCCTGAGGCGTGAGGCTACAGAAAGGACACTGAACATCTATGTGTGCGTGCGTGTGCCTGTGTGTGTGTGTATGTGTGTGTGTGTGCGCGCGCCCCCATGTGTGTGGGTTCAGAAGGAACACGAGTAGAAGCAGATCCACCACCCTCTGGCTAGAGCACCAAACACTTTTTAAAACCTGAAAATAATGATTTTCAAAATCGTTTTGGTGGTCCATCAACTCTTGCTGCATTTCCTCTGCGGCCCTCTATCAGCACTAACGTCACTAAACAAGTTTGCCCAATCGGGTAGCGATCTGTAGTTCAAGGAAAACTACAACTGACTTGCCTTATGGCAATGTGTGTGTGTGGTGTTTCTGTGACTGGATATGGCCAGTGTGTGTGTGTGTGTGTGTGTGTGTGTGAGTGCACACGTATATGTGTGAGAGAGAGAGAGCGGGAACAGGAGGGAGAAGGAGAAGGAGTGTGAATTCCTGCTGTCAGGACGACTATTGTTTTACGCAAGGTTCAAAGCCACAAGGTCAGCATTTGATGTCTTCGCTCTGAGTAGATAAGGCCATGTATGGGTCACTGGGTCTTGTTTACCAGAACCGGGCCAAATAAATAGGCACACGATCCACCCACTGGGTGTCATGAAGGCCATCATGAGTCTCACTGCCCTCTTGTGTGTGTGTGTGTGTGTGTGTGTGTTAACATATTTTTTATTGGTTTCACAGGTATACAAATTATAGTTAACAGTGAAAGGCTTATTTTTCATTTTTCTTCACTGCCTTCTTGTGTGATATAGGCCTGTCGCTTCGGGCTTGTGTCCTAAACTGTTTTCAGCTGGCCAGAACAAAAGGCAGGAATCACTGCAGAATGTTTTCCTTTTTATCTTGGTCTACCGTAAATTCTTCGGCCTCTTTTGAAGCGTGCGTACAGAAAGGTTTTGGCAGTCAGGTGGGGACGGAGCAGATGGGTTGCTTTTGAACGTTGTGTGAAGTCTGGCTTCACTGTCCAAAACTGGCTGTTAAAAAAGGCACAGCAATGACTCAAGGGGATTATACAGAGTGTAATGATTATTATTTTAAAAGTTTTATTTTATTGATTAATGATTATTACGTTTTCTTTTGTAATTCTTATGTTTATGAAATAAAGCCCCCAAACGTTTGAATCCTGCTGCTGCCTCACCTACCTTTACTTGTTACTATCCTGAGCCAATAGTAACAAATAAAATAAAACAAGACAGGACAGAGCAGAAATATAACATACATTGACATTGTAGCATACAGTTTTACAGTGTATGTATGCACAGATAGCAGCTGACCCTACAGGATCCGTATGTATCAGGTTGGCATCCAAACTACATGTAGGCCAGACCCAAACCAGCACTGAACCAGACCACAATGAAGCCAATCTACTGTATATATGTACTGTGGGTACGGAAAGTATTTAGACCCCCTTTAAAAATTTTACTCTTTGTTATACATTATTTTGCATTTGATAAAATCATTTAAGTTCATTTTTTTTCTTCATTAGTGTACACACAGCACCCCTCAATCATACATTAATCCCATTAATAAAAATATTGTGCAAAGTTAATATGTTAACATGTTATTAATGGAAATTGAACCAGCTTCAACTGACGGGGCATTGTCAGATAAAGGCAGGTCATTGCCAAGTGCAGTAAGCGGAGCCGACCGAGGTTGCACCACAGACCCAGACCTTTCACCAGTACTGCATTATGAGCTTTCCACTGGATACACATAAACAGAATGTATAAATAAAAAAAGTAAACAGATCAGAAAATTACTATTCATAAAAATATCTAGATATGTGTAAACATGGATTTAATATAGTTAGTCTGGTGTCATGGTAACAGGACATGGCAACTTAGTAACATGGCAACTTAGATGGGGATACGTAGCAGGATATGCCCATTTGGATACAAACAAGGGCTCTGTGTGTGTGTGTGTGTGTGTGTGTGTGTGTGTGTGTGTGTGTTTCCGCTAAGAGACAGAAGAACCAAGGAACCAAATTTCACTAAAAATGTAGACTTGAATGACATTGCATCATTGCATGGCCTTAGTCCAAGATACCGGAGTAGAAGTATACCTATTTCCTGAGTTGATGTCTGTCTTTTTTTTCTTGTCTCACATCTTGCCCCTCTCTGTCAATCTCTCTATTTTCCCCTCATTCTTCTACTCTGCCTAACCATGTAACAACGAAGGAATATAAAATTATGCCTGGCAGTCGATGGTGTGTGATGTCATCTCGTAACAAGCTGGAAGACCCGAGCGATCACAAGTTGTCTGTCTCGCCAATCACACACACACACACACACACAGAGTGTGTTTGTATTTAGAATCAGACAGGCAAACACAAAGTAATAAAAATACCATTGGTGGGATTCATAAGGAATAACCAGCCCTGTCTCTGCTGCAGACAGATTGCTTTCTCCAGGAGACTCAATCGCTCTGATTTCTCCCTCTGTGACTCATAGGTCTTAGGGTTATGTCACAGGCTAGCTACTTACATAAACGCACAGAAATAGTACCTTTAGCCCAACTGGTTGATTCATTGAGTTCATGAAGTGTTTTAAAATTAGTGTCTGTAAACAAATCAAGTTAAATATTTGTCATGTAGTCAACAGTCAACAAATTAGATTCTCCTGACAACTTTAACTCTGTAGCAACTGTTACCAGAGTTGCGTTGCTTGTTGTATTAACTCATCGGACCTGACATACTGTGTAAACAAATGTATTTTTTTTTATTCTTACATCACTCTTTTCATAATTTTTCCTAGGGCCAAGTACTTCCGAGGGAGGAAGCTGAATGGAGATTATGAGATCCGTGTTGAACAGGTTGGTAATAATACAAAAATATTAGCATGAAGTATTTTACAATTAAAGGGAAAATGAAAGCCCTAAGTGCTTGCAGCCAAAGCTTTATTCAAGCTTATTCAGCGAATTCCGTACCACATAACTCAATTAGCGAGCCAGGCGCTAATGCTAACTGAATGGGGCCATAAACTCCTTTTTAGTTTTAATTTCCTATGAGCCATTCAGTTATGCTAATGCTACATGAGTTAAAAATATTAGCCTCTGTACAGCATGATGTTTATGGGTGTTCACACACTGATATAGAAGATCTGATTGTGAAATAGAGGCGCACTAAGCAACATTCTTTAGGTTAACTTACCAGTATGGTAGTCACTTAGATGATTTAATGGCTCATAACTGGGTGGATGAAAGCTCTGTCAGATTCTGCAGATATTTCACTGAAAGGATCTGAAACACCTATCAGACCGAAACAAAAGTAAATTTACACAGATTGCTGAGAATGCAATGTCAGTCTCTTGCCTGCTTTGCCTTTAAGCTGATATACATTAAGTATCATTAACTAATATTTAAGCTGTAGACTAGATAGAGGTTTAGAGTTCAAATAAACTGAACCAAAATATAACTAAACCGAAGTGACTGAAGTGAACTAAACAAACTGAATTGTGTGGTAGACTTGCCCTGAACTTTGTTTGTTAGTTCAAGTTCAGGTTGATGTTCACCACTTAAGGATTGCAACACTTCAAATTACCTCTTGAAGTCCCTGATGGGCCTGTGTCTCCATTAGAAAGTTAACATTAACTCTCTCACACAAACTTTCAGCTCTTATATTTTAAAAGAGTAGGGTTTTCGTTTGTCATTTGATGAATATCAAACCATTTTTGGAAGTAAAAACTGACTTGTGGTCATGCAGCGAGATGAAATACCAAACTTTTGCCTCACCACTACTTGCAGTACATGAGCTCTACTGTATCTTTCCATTTGAAATTGAAATGTCTTTATTAATGTCCAATGCAACAGACACTTAATACCCATGGCAAACATGGCTTCAAACAAGTTCATCTTTGGCGTAACCTCCCGATGTGTACTTAACATATGTGTATTAATTTTCAGCAGTAGGTCCAGTTGCCAATGTATACGTCGTCCTACACCAAAGTCTAGACATACAGAACGACAGTAGTTAGATAGCATCTCTACTTTACTCTCCCCCCAGACAACCTCTGGCGATGTCATACATCTGCAAACCATTGAGCCCCCATACCCCCACCCCTACCCCAGCCTTCCTTGGTTTGTCTTTGAAATGAATGGTTGGGATTTTATGGGAGAAAGGAGAGAACAAAAGAGAGCGAGCGTGTTAGCTAGCGCACACTTTAAGTAGGGTGCCTGTTTGCCCGGATTGGGTTGTTGTGGCTGCATGGTCCTCTGTTGTGGGGTAGTGGTGATTTCTTTTGGCTGACTGGGTGAAAACTCCCCCCAGGGGCAGGTAGGGAAACTGTGAAAAGAGAGAGAGGTGTAAGAGAGAGAGAGAGGCAACAATAATAAAAATTTCCTCTGCTGCCGCCTAGCAATTTTCTATAAAGATGTACTCTGTGGCAGTAACGACCAACTGTAAATCAAGACATTTTGCCATGGCGAGTTGCTGTATTGTGGCAGACATTGTCCGTTCTCTGCTGCCATCATTTTTTTGGGGTGCTGTTTTACCATCGTTTCCCAAAAAGACGGCCATGTCCTTTGTTGCTATGGTGATGAATACCGATTTCTCAACCTGCCCAACTTGGCTGAACTTTGGGTGTTTGTCTATTTTTTCCCCTCTTTTACTTGTTAGCTTGAACCTAAAAGTGGGGTGAGAGAGAGAGAGAGAAAGAGAGAGTGTGTGTGTGTGTATGTGTGTGTATGTGTGTGTGTGTGTGTGTGTGCATGTGTGTGTGTATGTGTGTGTGAAGCAATGAGGCTCAGTCTTATATGGGTTGCAGTGCTTTGAAAATGTCATATAAATACCTCCCCTTTTATCCTGCTGTCCTCCCCTTTAATTCTGTACTCCTTCTTTTCTTGTCTTTCACTCCATCACCTTCATTTCTTTGATTCTGACTTGTTCTGTTTCACCTAATTCTCTAATCCTCTCATGCTCCATGCATTTCTCTTTACCGTTCTGTTTACATTCGTAAACTTCTTACAATCTTGCCATTCCGCTCACATTCTGCTCACAGATTCAACACAATCTGTAAGCATGTGTTTAAGCTTTCTTTCTTTCTCTCTCACTCTTTTTTTCTATTACACACACTCCTCTCTCTCTCACACAAACTCTTTCTCTCTTCCTCACTCTCTCTGTGGTCTCTTTCTCACTCTCACTCTCTGTCTCTCTCTCTCCAACTCTCTCTCTCTCTCTCTCTCTCTCTCTCTCTCACTTTCTTTCCCTCTCAGCCTCTCCTCCATTCTCTCCAGCGATGGTTCTCCCTCTCACCCACACAAAAAGCCCTTAAGTAGTCCTGTGCTTCTTCTGCCTGTTGCCATATAAGGTCCCAGCTGGAGAGAGCAAGTGTGCCATCGAGCTGAGGAGCCTGGGACCACCCAGACCATACGGGCAGGCCTTGCGGGGACAAAAAAAAAAAGAACAGAAAAGAAAAAAGAAAGAAAGAAAGGGGAGCTCTGATGTCCGCAGTAAAGTCTTCATTCTGCATGCTAGGTAGGCCGTTTCACAGGACAGCCTTGTTGGTATTACGCCATACCACACAGGTAGCAGGCATCTAGAGTTTACGTTTGTTGGATTGTTAGCCTGGGTGCTAGAATGCAGCTTTATACAAACCTGGCCAGACCAGAGGAAAACGCTTGCATTCATGTAGGTTTTCCATCTAGTGCCCTGCTCACCGGCCCATGCTTATTTTAGCTTCCCAGAAGTCATCACCCGGAGAAATGGAATACTGGTTTCTGGTTGGCTGGCAGGGGGAGTGTGCATTCTGTGTAAAAGCACACCTATCAAGTAGATCCAGTAAAAAAGTGCAATCACTGTTCTGTGTCAATGCTCTTTAGAATAGTAACTGTAGCGACCATAGTTGTTAACTTGAACTCGTCAGCAACAATGAGTTGTTACCAGTAATAACCACAGATGAAAAGAAAGGCCTACACCAACTGAACATCACTATTTTTGTTTTAAATCGACGTCTATTCCTGATTCCGTATTCCGCACAAGTTGCTAGAGAGTGCTAAGTGGGGAAGCATCCTTCGAGGTGTGCTGTTTTATGGAATTAATGCACTGAAATTTTACTCCACCTTCGGCAGCCTTCCCCTCGGTCATTAATTCCCTACAGTACCTCTTGCCAGACATGGATATGAGCAACCTTTAGTTCTGAAATGAAAAGAAATCTGCTTTGAGTTCTGACTAAACAATGCCCCCCATTAGCTATTCAACATCCAGGGGAACGGTGGCAGTCGCTAAAAATATGACGCTCCAGATTATTTGATAGTTATGAATGCAATATGGAAATGTCAATATGATGCAAATAACCAACCAAGAAAAAAATACTGCAAAGATATTGATGGATTTTTCTTGTAAAAACATTTATCCCTAAAAGAATTAGGCCTAGATCTGACGTTGCTTTGGGCAATTCAGGCGGCATACTGTGCACAGGTGGCTGATTGCACTGTCTGCCCTGGCTTTAACTAACTAAGATGTGGCTGACCTCCGGGCCAGATCCGGCCCCGCACTGGCAGCCATCTGGGAATGCATTGCCCTCCCCAAAAGCATTGCCTTACATACATGTACCCTGAGGAAAGTGGGGCACAAGTTGACCCCAAACCGCCCCAGGTCCTGAGGCACATGCTCAGTGCATCTTATCGTATCATCTTAACGGGGGTGTCTTTGATTTAGCTCTTATCAACCCCCCCCCCCCTTTCTCCAGTTTTCACCATATGTTACCATATGTTATCCCATCCCTTGAAATGCCACTCTTTGAGCCTCGTCCAGAGCTGCATCAATCTCCACTCCTGGCACAAGTGAGGACTCGTTTTTTCCCCCGTCTCTGTAAGCCCTGATAGCTCTCAGACCCTCTCTCCCTTTGTTGTCCAAAACATGTGTTCCACTTTGGATGTACATCTCTGCCAAGCTGTGTGTGTGTATGTATGTGAGAGAGTAAAGCATGTATATATGTGTGTGTGTGTGAAAGTGTTCTGTCTGTGTATGTGTGTGTATTTGTGTAGAAGTGTGTGTGTGTGTGTGTCCTCTTTCTTTGAGTAGCTACGCCTGTGTGAATGGGCATCAAGTGCATTGTCAACGATAGAGGTTAGAACTCTGACGTCAACGCCAATGGTGCAGCTGTATAATAGACCTTTCTGGAATGCAATGGAATGGATTACGCCAACATGCGAGAGGATGCGTGTTGGCATTCGGTCCTCTCGAAAGCCCCCGCAGCATCTTTCTCTTCAAGATAGTTGTGTCCCTGGACCCTATTGGTGGATAAGATGAAACCAAGGCAATTTCACCACTAACAAATTGGATGATTAACTCGTCACTGAGTCGTCCAGCGACCACGAGGGAACGCAATCTTCCCCGTCTGGTTTTATTCAGGGATGTTTTTTATTTTTTCGGCTGCCCACTTTCTCTGGCAGGTGTTGCCTGAGCCCACATCTGTTACCCAGAACCATGAGATCTACTACCCAGTCGAACCATGATGCATCTGTGCGCCTGCTGGCGTTGCGCCCGTGGCGTCGGCAGCAGCTTTGTAATGACCTCGGTTTTACCCATGATGCCCTTGTGTGCCTGCTTTGCAATCACTTTATTTTTATCAAACAGACCCTGCTGGCTGCAGTTGCACATGGATGACATCGCTGTTTACGTTCCCTTTCAAGATATGTCTGATTCCAGCCGAAAGGGGCATCTGGACAGCGTTGGCATGGCCGTAGATGGTACTGTTGGCATTCCCAGTTGTCTCAGGTCTACCTTAGGTCGTGCCACACACAAGGTGCCGTGTGCCACCCACGTTGTGAGGACAGGCCATGCCCGCTCTCTGCCAGGGTGGTTCTCCGCACCCTAAACCATTTTGTTCTAAATTCAGCGTTTCACATTGAACATTTACGTTTCACACAGACACCTTTCAGCCCTGTAAGCTATTTACGGCACAGGCAAGGTATACAATACATTCTTCAAGGTATACTGAGCCAACTTCAGCCCCTTACTACGGCCCTACAGCCGAGCTGTGTGCAACAGAAGAGAAAAGATGACTAAGGTGAGGCCGGGACACTTTGCTGACAGCAAGGAACATTTTCAGTCCATCACCCAGGGAGGATGTTGTTGTAACTGTCTCCTGCTGTGAAACTAGAAGTGGAAAATCACAGCTTCCAAGAGTAGAAGAAACTACAGTACCAAGTGCTGTTTTTGTTCAAACATTCACCAAACCTATTGAGTCGAGACAGATAAATGAGATTGTGCTGTGCTAATGCATAGCAGAACTTTTTTTATTTTTTAATCCAAATGAATCATTTTTTTTTGTCACAATTCATATTTATGATGTATTTCAAATAACAGTCCTTGATCACATCCCCTACTGACAAAATAATCTAAATGAATCTGAGTAATTTTACAGTTATTGATGTTAAATTTGGAGAAATGCCATTTGCCCAGATGGTTCTCTTCTGTCTAACGAAGACACATTTTACAAGTCACGGTGGAGCTTTTTAATTCTTCAGCAGTCATAGTTCATCAGAATTCATACTCCGATGAACCAGTTACATCTGGATGAGTCAGTTTGGGTACATAAAGTCTAAATTGAGCTCCGTAAAATATATCGAGTGAATCAGCTACTTTGAGTAAACATCTGCTGTTTGGTGATGGGCATTTGGATGCTGCCTTGGTGGAGCAGGCAACCACTTCAGTCAGTATGCAAACCGCCAAATCACAGCAAGCATCAGTTACAAGAGACACACACACACACAATCACACACTCATGCACACATGCACCCACACACACTCACACACACACTCACACACACATATGCACATACTTATGCATGCATGCCTACAAACACAAACATTTCCTGCCCACACACACACACTTACACACGTGTCCGTGCACATGTTTTTTTTTCTTCTTCTTCTTTTTCGGTTTATCAGCAGGACATAATTTAGAAGTCCTCACTGTGTTTGTAAATTCCTGGTTGCGGCGTTAGGTGGTGGTGGTGGTGGCTTGGTCTGTGCAGGAGAGGCACGAGTGTTTATTTTACAGGGGGGACATAATGGCCCGTTAAATGAGAGCTTGCAAGGCGGACGAAGAGCCACGGCTAAAAATGGCCGCATGTGAGGGGCACCAAACAGAGCAACTGTGCTCAGCTCGTTTAAAAAAAGACACCAGCCTAATAGTGTCCTCTGCTATTCTGGACGGCACACGCTATTTTTGAAGGACAGTTTATTTGCTGACTTGCAGGGAGCTGGGATGTTTACGCTTGATGGCACGTGAGGCTACGAAATGTATTTTAGAATCTGTGCTTTTATTTTAGTACAACAGCACATCCCCAACAACAACAGTTACCCCCCATCACATTAGCTATACAAACTTTCTCTCTCTCTCTCTCTCTCTCTCTCTTTCTCTCTCTCTCACTCACTCACTTACTCTCACAATTCAATTCAATTCAATTTCAATTTAAAAGTGCTTGGCATGATAAATAGTTAAGCATTTGTATTGCCAAAGCAATTATTGCATAAATAAGACATGCAATAGAGGCCTAAGACATAACAACAGCCAAGAAATGAAATCAAGTGTGTGCCTGAACTTGAGCAGACAGTTATACAGACTCTTTGTACTCATTGAACCCTGTCTTCCTGCTCTGTCTAGCCCCATGTGATGTTTGTATATGTTGGGCCGGAGGATAGCTAGCTACTTCGCTTGCTCTGGTACTTTTACTGGTGTTGAGGGACAAGGGATTATTGTATAACAGCAATAAAGGCTGAATCAAATCAGATTATGAACAGTTAAACTGGTAGTTAAAAATGTTATAAAAAGATTTTAAAATTCTCTTTTAAATTCAAATTTAAATATGTTCCATTGGCATGACAAATCTGTGTGGTGTATTGCCAAAGCCTTACAGCAATTATATACATGTAAATGTCTTTCTCTCTCTGTGTGTGTGTGTCTCTCTCTGTCTCTCTCTCTCTCTCTCACACACACACACACACACCACCCACCCGTCCAGTTTCATCAGCCCCTAAGCACAAAATCTAAAAGAGTCACAAGACGGCTAAAAATGTCCAAGCTCAGGTGACCTGACACTTCCCTCCACCCCCACTCACAAACACAAACACACACACAC
>JAGFZM010001125.1:15539-27391 GCA_017657215.1 Limnothrissa miodon
GTGAAAGAGAGAGAGAGAGATAGAGTGTGCATGTGAGAGACAGAGAGAGAGAGAGAGAGAGAGAGAGAGAGGGAGTGTTTGTGAGAGTGTGTTTGTGTGTGTGGGTGAGAGAGAGAGAGAGTGAGAGAGAGTGTGTTTGTGTGTGTGTGAGCTGTGGGCTGCTGGCCAACTCAGCGTTGAATCTGGGGGCGGTTAGCTCAGTTTGAAGGCCCCTCTCTCTTTGTCATGAGTGAGTGAGCTGCCGCCGGGGGTTGAGACTTTAATGCGCCGTGCTCCCAGCCAAGACCACTGCCTAAACAGCACCCTTAACTGCGTGATTATACCCCTCTGTGCGCTCAACAATAAGGATATGCTTTGCCACCACAGAGGATACACACATGCACACACTGATTTGTGATTGTGGACTTGTGATTTGGGGCTTTTATCGTACGTTTTGTCAGTTTCCCAGAAAGTTTCCTGAACATTTCCTGAACTTCGAACCACAAAAGTCTGTACAATAACCGGCTCAAATCATAGCCGTTGATGACAGTGAAACTGACACTGGAAATAAAACAGTCTCTGATATTTGAAGTAAGAAAATATGGGGACTCTGATATTTGAAGTAGAAAAGTAAGGTTAGATTCCACAGGCTATCTCACCCAAATGAATACAATACTTGAAGTTTCCTTTACATTTACAAGTTTCCTTTATATTTTAACATTACTATGTTAAGCGACCTTGGGTATTTTGAAAGGCGCTATATAAAAAGAAGTTATTATTATTATTTATTATTATTATTATTATTATTATTATTATTATTATTATTAAGTTTAGCTTGATGATTCAAAAAAGAAATTACTAATTTTTGAAAACCACTTTCAGACACACTTTAGTATTTCCAGTCATTATTTTGGAACTGCCTTTATGAATGTCCTGAAACCAGATTTGCTTAGAATTACAGCATGAGAGAAGTTGGTCAATAATATCCATAAGGAATAATGAATTAAATTTAATGTTTAGGAAGGTTTGCAGTCAATTAGGCATTTTGAGCCAAATAATTACAATAGTCTTTGGCATAAAACTGGAATCAATTCGGGGAACTGACATCCACTACCAGCAAATTCAATTGGTAACGGAGAGAGAGGTGGGGTTGGTGGGTAAGATAATATGCCTACACTTTATTGTGACTACCTCAATATGCCTTAACATGTGTTAGCATTATCAAGCAAGAAATTGAAAGCAACTAAATACTGTGAATTTCACCTGCTACCTAATTTCAGTCTTCCTGTAACATAAAACATAGACTATGAATTGGATAATATGATAGATGTGTCTGTAGAGGCTGATTGATTATGGGATGTCCAACCCACCAGACCACAATACCAGTTACAGCAGTTATAGGAGCAGTGGTCTATTCTCAGGGAGACTTGTGAAAAGACTGTTAACTGGTGCCAGCGTGTTATCTTTATGTATTGTGGCACAGAAACCCTTTGGTTTGGTGGGCTGCTTGGCTTGATTGCATGGTGTGTTTCTGGCCATTACTTTGTAAGTCAGCTTTAGACTTGTTTTTGTGGACCAGTAGTGCCGGTTTGTCCCTCATTCTGATGGCAATGTACAAATATACACATTTAAAAATGATCATTGAGTTGTCAGAAGTTATCTGAATAACAGGTTACTGTATTAATACATTTGGTAGTATCTCTCTCTCTCTCTCTCTCCCTGTCTCTGTTCTTCTGTATGTGTGTCTGTGTATCTCTCTATCCACTAATACTGTATCTTGGCAATGCAAACCATAAGTCTGGCGGGCAGACAGTTCTAGACAATGGCACCAGTGACTGTTGGTGCCTTTGGGTGTCTCACTCTCTTCCAGAGCCTTTCAGCTGGCCTCCAAGTGCAGGGCCCCCTCTCTCCGAGGTCCGTTAGGGGGGATGTCATCCATACAGATAGCATGGGTGGACCGAGAGAAAGAGGGATCAGCTCTGAGGCCATTTGTCCCATTGGTTCGTTTCCTGTTTTCCTTTCCCAGGCCAGCAAGGCATCCAAAACAAGCCCTGAATGCATAACCCCGACCGTAACCATGGCGCCCTGTAACCGATCCAGTGCTCGCTCGCTGTCTCTCCTTGCGCTGTCACTTTTCTGCATCTTTCTTCTCCCCCCCCCTCACTTTCGCTCCACTCTTTCCTTTTGGCCTGTCTTTCGCTCTCTTGCCCTTTTCTTTCCTGTTTGTCTATCACTTTCCCTCTCTCTTTCCCTCCCTCTCTCTTTCTCTCCCTATCTTTTTTCTGCCTGTCTCTCATCTCTGTCTTCTTATCTCTGTCCTGCTATGTCCATATCTCTCTCTTTCTCTGTCCCCCTTTCCCTTTTTGCATTGTCTCCATCTTGTATGAATGTCAGTCTGTCTTTCCCATCTGTCTCTTTCGCTGTTTTCTGTCGCTCTCTTCATCTAACACCTTGGTCACACGTGCGATTTTGTGGCGACAAGTTTCCATTCATTTTCAATGATAGCGGGCGATGGGCGACAAGTGGAGGCGATTTGCCTCTCATTGTCGGGTGGGCGGGATTTAAAAATAGAAAGCCAGGCTATTTTATGCAAATGTTGGACGATTAACTAGGCCGATTTTTCATAACAGCCAATCCTGGTGAAGGGGGCATTGAGGTCGTGCAAATTCAGAAAAATTTCAACATGGCGGACAACTGTGTAGAGATGCAGGATTATGGATATATCTCAGGAATTTCACATTTTCCATGATATCTATTTTCATTTGAGGCAAGAAATAAACATTTTAAAACAATAAAATCACATTGTTATGATTGGATATTTCTTTTTAACGTAGATTGTTCGTAGCTCATAGGTTTGTATGAGTCGTCATCGAAACGCCCACAAGGTGACAATTGCCCAAGTGATCAAAGTGCCTTGTCGTCAGTATGTGTGACCATAGGGTAACTTTTCATTCTGTATACTTCCACCAATTACATCACCAATAGCACTTGTTTTGACACAGCCAGCCACCCAGACACGCTCTTTCTTTTGACTCTCCCTGCCAATCAGAGAGGAAAATAGCTCATGGGTTTATCTGCTCATAGAAAACGTCACTGCAGGCTCCTGCAGAGCAGGGTGTGTGTGTGTGTCTGTGTGTGTGTGTGTGTGTGTGTGTTTTTCTCTCTCTCTCTCTTTGTGTGTGTGTGTATGTGTGTCTTTTTGCCTCTGTGTGTGTGTGTGTGTGTACATGTGTGTGTGTGTCTGTGTGTGTCTGTTTCTCTCTCTCTCTCTCTCTCTCTCTCTCTCTCTCTCTCTCTCTCTTTCTCTCTCTATCTGTGTGTGTGTGTGTGTGTGTGTTGCCCTTGCTGTCTTCAAGGCTTTGCTTGGCAAGACTGAGACTGCCCAGAGCACACACATACACACACACACACACACACACACACAGATGTTTCTCTCCACCCAGCCTGCAGTATCTTTGCAGGAGAGCAGAAGAATCACACAAGGAACCGGTCCAAGTGTGTGTCATTTCCCCTGCATTGCATGGCAGCGGCTCTTGCAACCGCTTGCAGACAAGATTACTTTCCGAATTTCAAAACTTTGTTTTGTTTTGTTTTCCTGGAAAACCAGAGGTGAGGGTAAAGGTGGGGGAGTCAGGTCTGAGAGAGTTTGCACTTGTTTTGCTGTTGTGAAACACTGTATAACCTGCAGGCAGCCGGCATGCTTGCCAGAGAATTTGGACAGTTAACCTCATTTGTCCCAAATCACATAATCTAATCTGCTTTAGGACAATCTGATGATAATCTGATTATCAAAACTGATGAACTGAACACTGTAATTCCCAAAAAACACTGTGCTAGACATTTTGCTACCATATTTAGATGTTCTATGGTTACATTCGGCTTCTTACCGACCTAAATTCCACACAGGCATAGTCATCTAGCCTGTGTTTTTCTCTCTTTCGGCTATAAATCAGGCTGGTTTTGCGCCACCTTGCACTCCTCGTGTGCAGTCATATTTTTAAACTTGAAACTTCTCTGGTTGTGTCGTTAAAAGGGGCGGCCGTGCTGGGTTTACATCTGCTTTTGTGCTCCCTGTCACATTCTCACAGTGGGGGGCAAATGCACTGCGTACAGTCCACAGATGACCCCAGCTTCACTGGCAGCAAGGCAGAGGTTGGCAGGGAGATATTTTTTTACTTGTTTGGTAGTGTTGAAGTCACTGAGGAACCATTTTTCATTTTTCATTTTCATCAGATATGGTGACAATTCAACTCCCGTTATGTGGATTGTCCCTCGTTGCTCTCACGTGCTTTGAAAGCCTTCTAAACCAGGTTCAGTACTTATAAGCCTTTTAAACTAGGTTATAGTGCTTATACTGTAGGCCTTTTAAACCAGGTTCAGTGCTTTACAGTTATTTAAAACCAGGTTTGGTGCATGAAAGCCTTTTAATCTAAGTTCAGTGCTCATGAAAGCATAATAAACCAGAGTTGGTGCTTCAAAATATTTTAAAACCAGGTTTTGTTTTTATGAAAGCATAATAAACCAGGTTGGATGCTTGATGCTTTTAAAAGCCTAATTTAAAAGCCAAAATTGGTGCTTATGAAAGCCTTTTAAACCAGGTCGAGTGCTTATAAGCCTAATAAATCAGGTTTGGTTATTTTAAAGCCTTTAAACCGTATTTGACGCTTTGAAAGAGCCCAGATCTGATGGCTGGGTTAATTAATTTGAAAAGCCTTTGAAAGCATTTTAAACCATGTCCGATGCTTTGAAAGAGTCCAGATCTAATGGCTGGGTTAATTAATTTGTCAGATTTTCCTTTCCCCTATTTTGATCTGATACAACACAAACAAACATACTCACACCCATAAATACACACACACACACACACACACACACACAGACTGCATTCACATGACAAACCATTACCCCATGCTGTCTTTTCCCTGCAGTTTGGCATTCTCTCTCTCTCTCTGCCTCTCTCTCGCTTTTGCTGGCTCTTTCCTTCACTATATCTCTTTATCTCTCTCTTTTTCTTTTTCTCCCTCTCTCCCTCCATCCCATTCCAGCATCTCCGTTTTGTAAACATTCTCCAAGCCTGTCCTGGCTTGAGCAGTCCTGACAGGGCTGGAAACCAGAGAGACTATAGTGGAACCTTTGCCCCATGCATAACTTTGACTTTTCCATCAGTTTACTTAATTTATCTTTTCATTCATTCATTGATTCATTAATTCAACCAGTTTCCTTCACTTAACTTTTCATTCATTCATTGGTTCATTCCTTCAACCAGACATTCATTTATACATTACATTCATTCATTACTCACATAATCTCGCCTACACACAGAATCCATTAGAAAATGACTCATCTGTAACATGTCTGCATTGTTTCTCAGTGTGTGGGTTGTGGTGTGTTGCCCACAACGTACTGGCCTTTTTTCTTTTATTATTTTATAGAGAGAGCGCTAGCTTGCGCTAGTATGAATTAGACCAGGCATGGGAAAACTAGGCTTGAGGGCCATACAGTCTTTTTACTGTAATCCCCTCTACAAAATCTGCCTAAATTATATTAAATTATATTATTAAACCTTATTTATTTAGCATTTTCAAAAAGCCTTGCATATCCATGGTTTTCTAAATATTAAAGGCCAAAACTGTCATATTAAATAAATGTAAATCAAATAAAATGGCCTTTACATGTCATTTATATCACTTCACACAAACACTACATCCTTCTACTCCTGGCACGGTCCCTTTGTGAAATGTTATAACCCATCGTCAAAAAGTTTGCCCACCCCTGAACTAGATACACAGCTTCCCTTTTGACTCCAGCTTCTTCTTACTGCAGCTTATCAGTCTATAGACAACTTTATAGACAACTTTAATGAACCCACATTCCAGGAGATATAACTCCTGTCATTCCAGGCAGAACTGAGGAAGCTTTCTTAACTGGACACTATGACTTTAATGAAATTTTATTATTGCGCGGAATACTTTAATGTGTGACATTAGAGGGGCAATATTATCATAATAATCATTACTGAGCGGAATACCATAATGCATGACATTAGACGGGTCATATTAATATCCTGGCAGTGCTCTTGGGATATACAGCAGAATGGAATGGAATGCATTGTATATCCTTCAGGCATTGTTCCCTGCTGTGTTATACCTGAGATATTCCCCTCGACAATTACACACACACACACACACACACACACACACACACACACACACACACTCATATACACACACACACTCATATACACACACACACACAATACACACTCATTGTTATATTACATGCACTTGCATACACACAGTGCACGTATAACAAATCAATCAACAAATCAACACACAAACATATGCCTGTGTACCACACACACACACACACACACACACACATCTTTAGTGTTTCACAGAGTTTGATGAAGTTGTTAGGGTATCCCAGCAACAAGCGTCACAAGGCCAGTGGAGGCTTGGAGGCAGCAGGCGACAAGGGGATAACTCAATTTAGAACACACACACACACACACACACACACACAGTCCATGTCTTGCTGAATAGACACCAGGGAATAGTCTGTTTTCTCCTCATTGTTCTACTGCTACTTTTCTTCTGTCCCATCTCTCTCTCTCTCTTTCTCTCTTCCATCCTTTCTTCCTTCTGTCTCATACTCCACCACTGCCTTTCTCTCCATTGTTCTCGCTAATGCAAAGCATTTTTAGTCTGTCTGTCTCTTTGCCTGTTTATACACTTTCTCTCTCTCTCTCTCTCTCTCTCTCTCTCTCTCTCTCTCTCTGTCTTTCCCTTTGGCAGTGCATTGTGGTTTCTCTCTCTCTCCCTCTCTCTCAAAATTGTCTCTTTAGTCTTTTGGTCTGCCGATAAGTGTCTCTCTCTTTCCCCTTGCAATGCCCTGCCTCTCTCTCTCTCTCTCTCTCTCTCTCTCTCTCTCTCTCTCTCTCTCTCTCTCTCTCTCTCTCTCTTTCTCTCTCTCTCTCTCTCTTTCTCTCTCTCTCTTTTCTCCTTCCCTCTCTTTGTATCTTTAGTCTCGCTCTTTCTCTGTCTGTCTCTGTATCTGTTTACTTTCTCTGTCTCTCTCTCTTTCCCCATTGAGGGCCCATCCAACTTCCTCTCTCTCTCTTTTTTATCTTTCTCCTTATTTCTCTCTCTCTCTCTGTTTCCCTCTCTTCCTCTCCCGCACCAGTAGTCTCCACACAGCAGACGGAACAGTGGCAGCATGTCCTTCCTGCCAAATTTCCCCTTTTCTTAATTATAATTTCCACCTGAATTACTGTAATGAGGTGTCTGTCTCGGGCCTTTAGCGCCTGCCCTCGCCGGCTCCCAGTAGCCCCGTGGAACAAACAGTGCTGTTAGTTCTCGCTGTAACATCAGCCTGAGTTTAAATCACACCAGATGTTTGGAAGCGGTTCAGTATTATATCACTAATAGCTCCCTGTGCAGCCACATATTTGTTGCGTATTTGTTAAAGCAATTTGGGCAGTTTTATAAAGCTGAAACAGGTTTTCTATGCCCTGTCTTACTGTCTATTGTCTTTTTGACTTGACACACTTTATGTATGCAGTGTATATATGCACATATTTATTATATGGGTGCAATAGATGTATAGCTTAACTTATATGTAGCATACCAAAGTAGACTTAACTTTAGCCCAGGTGCACCAGGTAGCCTGTCACAAAAGTCTTTATTAATATATATATAATTTATATTATATCTTAATGTAGCACCACTTGGGTCCATGGTGGAATGTTTCATCTCACTTTATACTGTGTATTGGGCTGAAATGAGGTAGTAATAGAGACTAAATTGGGGCGTAGTTTTTTATTTTTATCATTATTGTTATTTTATTTTTTATGTGAGTGATCATTATAGCCTCGGACATTAATAGCTGTTATTTTCTCTGGTTTGCTCTCCCCTAGGCTGAGTTTACAGAGATCAACTTGGCCTCGTACGTAAACAATGGCTGCATGATCGACATGCAAGTCACAAGAGGAGGAACTAAGGTGGTCAGGTGAGTGCTTGAAACTGACTCCCACTCCAATTACTCACTTATTTATCTGTTGGGTTTCTCTATGTTGTAGAGGGCTTAGATATATGTAATGTTTTGCCAATGTGTCAACGTTCTGGACACACTTAAATCCACATTACCCTTTCGGACACATGAGGATACAACGTTTTAGTCTTACGCCATCATCAAGTGTAGGATTGAAGGTTATCAAGGTCTAAGACAGAAATGTTGTATTGTCTAATTAAACAATTGCTGGTAAATGGGTTAGTGTAAGCTCAGATCCCAAATACTCCCTACACATAAGCCTAAAAATTATATGTTTTTTTAAAGCCACTATGTGTAGGATTTATCTTCTATTTATCTTCGTCTTTTATTAAAAATACATTTTTTATTTAAAAAATATAATGTAAAACGATGGTAATCACCTCCATGAATAAACTGTAGTGTTCCTGTAAACTTGGTAATTTCCATTTATATATAGATGTGGCTGGGTACCAAATGAGAATATCCATTTTGCGCCGCCATTTTCAAAATGAGGACCATGGGAAATGAGGACCGTGGGAAGGGAAGGGCTAATACATTTTATTCAAACGTGTGCAGTATACCACTTCGCCGATAGATGGGAGAATTTTCATACGTAAAAAAATAAAACTTACACATAGTGGGTTTAAGATTGCTGGCTATTGGGAGAGATTACAAGACACAATGTGTCACAAGACAAAAGTATTTTCACAGCGTTCCAGTTAAGATGGCGGTATTGTATCCACACCCTTGTAAGACAGCGGTAGCGTAGCTGTCAAGGAGCATGGCTAGCGTGCTAGTGGTCTGGAAATTGTGTTTGGAAACCGTTGAGCCCCTGAGCAAAACACTTAAACCCTAAGTTGCTCTAGGGGAGACAGGCCTGGTGTAACCGATAGTAGACTAATGTAAGGCGCTTTGGATAAAGGCGTCTGCTAAAGGCGTAAATGGAATTGCAATATGGAAAGGTCCTTAAAAGACCCAAAAGGAATATCTGTGCATAATGAAACTGTGCTCGACTCATTTTACAGGTGTTAAGTGATACAATAAGGCTGAAATTTTATATTTGACCACAAGGTCTGACTGATATTACAGGTTTTGAAGGTGTGTGGGGTGGGTGTCCCTGCCACTTTTTGATGTAAAAACTACAAAGACCCTCAATAGGCCTACTGTAAAACAGTCCCTTATATCGACCTAGCAAGGCATGCTGCCGAGTTGAACTGTAATCTTTCTAGCCGCCCTACTTCTCTCTCTCTCTCTGTGAATGTGTGCGTGTGTGTGTGTGTGTATCGGCCCATCATGTTATGCTGCTCAGTTATACTGTAACACAGCTGTCCAGCTGCCCCACTTCTTGTGTGTGTGTGTGTGTGTGTGGGGGGGGGGGGTGGCTGGTGTGTTTAGGACCAGTGATTAGGTAATGAAATTAGCTAATGTGCTACTTGTGGTTCTGTGTTAGCATCTTAGCTGACACGTTCATTACTCGACTGACTGCTGTACCTTCAGTCGCTTTCACTTCTGAGGTCATTCCACATGAACGCAAAATTAAAACAAGTGACCACTAAATTCTTCCACATTTTTTTCTTTCATGTTTTTTTTTTTTTTGCAGCCATGACGGGAAACTGGTACACGTCATGGCAGCTAAGTGAATTACCAGGTTCAGTACGAGAGGTTGAGTAGTGAATTGACTTGTAAGACAAGTGACTCATCAAAACATATTGGCTTTTTTGTCAGCCGATGCCGTAATTGATTGACATTCAGGATGACAGCCATGTCTGAAGCACAAAAATGGAAGCTGTCAAAATATTTTTCCTTTTCCGTGTGCCTCTTTCTTGTTACCGGTGATTGACAGATCTAGTGCAGGCCTGGCAGACGGGTTTAATTTTTTCACTTCCTTTGTGACAGTTTAGCAGTGGTCCAAACAGTGGTACCGAAACAGAAGCCCAGTATCCAATGATATCCCAGAGCGCACTGGGCTTGGGGTCAGAGGTCAAAGTTCATGAGAGTTCACCCAAGTGTACGTTTGCGTCAATAAATGAGCTAATGGAACCCGTGTAAGCCCAGGGCATCCTGAGGAGCTGTGATAATATTAGTTTCTACCCCTAGACTCTGGGAGATACGCCGGGTAAAAAGAATAAAGAAAGAAAAAAAACCCTTCTTCCGTTGCCTTATCCAAGAAAGCTTTTCAAGTGACCACTCGGCCTATACCATGAGACATGTTCCCATAGATGCACAGATAAAATTGCTGTATGTTTCCCAGGCGTGCGGGTTGGGGTTGGGGGGCGGGGGGGTGAAGGCGTTTGGATCTGGGGCATGTTTGCTCGGCCGGTCTCAGGCGGTCGGTTGGTTGGTGGGTTGGAGCGGGCCATATGTTTGAGGGGACACGGGGGAGAGATTGCACGCTACAGCTCCTGGCTGTGACCCCAGATGTCTCTTGCTTTACATCGCAGTGGCCTGGGACGGCTCCCACGCCACAGCCGTCTTCCCAGCAATTATTTATATTTTCCCATAACACCACTGACTCTATATGGTTTCATATTAAATCAAGTTTTTTTGTGAACAGAAAGCCAATTTCTGACCAAGGAGGTTTGGACAGAACAACAAGGTTTTCAATGTGTGCCTTAAAATAACACCTACCATCGATGGCTTGGACACGGCAGATGCGGTTGAAAGACCAAGTTCCAAGATGATCTACTTGGGTTAAACATCAGCAATGTATCTGAACACATACACTCACATGTGAACATATTGGGTCATATTAGGTATCTTGAATGTGCTAAATCCTATTTTTATAATGTTTAGGTAGATTCATCTTTCATCTTATACTTTCAATTCAATTTAGTACAAAATTCAACACTAAGTTTCAGATTATGTATAGGTAGACTCATTTACACCTTTAATGTAGTACTAGTATTCAGTAAATTCAGTACTAAGTTGCAGATTATTACTAATACCTTTGATTACCAGATCAATTGGAATGACACATCTCCCTTGACAGATTGGGGGTTTTAGGATGTCATTTTGCATAACACTTTACCTCAGCACCTCACCTCATTTGTCCCTGCAACGACCCGTAGACCGGAGGACATGTTTGTCCGATGTCTTCCCCAATCACAGCCAGCCAGAGAGGGAATGAATGGATGTTCGTGAGTCATAACTCTTGACGGCTCTAATTCCTCAAGACGGAAAACTTCTGACAGTCGGAACAAGACGTTCTTTTGATCTGTGACAGTTCGGGGAATTTGTTGGGCAGCAAAGTGCAAGGAAGGAAGTGTGTGCGTGTGTGTTTCTGTGTGTGTTTGTGTGTGCGTGTGGCATGTGTGTTTGTGTGTGTGAGTGTGTGAGTGTATGTTTGTGTATGAAATGTGTGGATGTCTATGTGTGTGTGTGTGTGTATGCGTGTGTGGGGCATATGTGTTCATCTATGCGTGTGTGTTTTTCGCACTCTCACACACTCTTGTCCTGTCAGTTGTGGATGATGAGAGCCAGAGATTCTCTATGATGAATCAGTGCCGAGACAGGTCTGAATTCTGGAGGAAGTAAAGTCAGTGACAGCTATGCCAACATTGCACACACATACACACACACACACACACACACACACACACACACATACAGACAGATTCTTAAAAGATTTTGGGTGTAGAATCAATTTATTTTCTTTTGGACATCCATTAATTTCTCTTTAAGTTTCACAGATGTATCTATTTTCTAGCCAGAAAGGGCATTACATTGGTCTTAAATTTCTATCATAATGGTAATAGAAAAAAGTCTTTAAACGTCATAAATTGAACTTGTTAAAATCTGCAGAAATCCTGACAGAAACATCTGCATGGCCATGACCACACACAGAC
>JAGFZM010001125.1:34685-49788 GCA_017657215.1 Limnothrissa miodon
ACACACACACACACACACACACACACACACACACACACAGTACCTGCTAGCAGGCTCAATGAGGGAGAGAGGGGAGACACACACACACACACACACACAAATATATATACACACACACACACATTACCTGCTAGCAGGCTCAATGAGAGAAGGGTATATCAGTGGGTGGCAGTGAGGAGACACACACACACACACACACACACACACACACACACACAGTACCTGCTAGCAGGCTGCATGAGGGAATGGCATATCGGTGGGTGGCAGTGGGAGAGAGAGGGGAGACACACACACACGCACACACAACGCACAGTACCTGTTAGCAGGCAGGATGAGGGTGGGTGGGAGTGGGGGAGAATGGGGGGGCATGTGTGTGTGTGTGTGTGTGTGTGTGTATTTGTCTCTGTGTGTGTGTGTGTGTGTATTTGGTCTGCATGCACATACTGTACTGTACATGTGTGCCAGGAATGATGTGATGTGCATCCACACAGTAGTAACTTACAGACATTGACACTGTAATAGCACTCAGGTCCTTGGGCAGCTTCCACACAAGTCCTTTGTACCTCTATGAGGGGAATGGGAATGGACTTGGGTATGATGGCTGTTAGATTAGGCCTTAATGGGCCAGAATTATCCAAGGCTACGATAAGCATTCCAGTGGAGTGCCACCATTTGCCTTGGCCCCAGACTTCAACCCACACACACACACACACACACACACACACACACATACACACACACACACACTCTGACGTATTTTTTGTTTTGATAAAAGCCCCTGTCTGTAAACTGTAAAATTAGCAACAGAATGTATTGCTGTATTCTACTAGCACATGAAAGAAGCAATCACTTAATATTCTTCTTCTTCTTCCTCCTCCTCCTCCTCTTCTTCTTCTTCTTTTTGTTGTTGTTGTTGTTGTACTGTCCCATGTGATTGGTGGACTCTATTTCAACTCTCAGTGTGCATGCCTGTGGCCCCTCCAGCATTCTTATCGGTGACTCTGAATGTTTTGCATGGCTTTGCTCCTGGCCTTTACTAATGTGGCTGGATATGCACCCACCTCTCTCTCTCTCTCTCTCTCTCCCTCACACACACACACACACACACACACTCTCTCACTCTCTCTCACTCACTCTCTCTCTCTCAAATTCAAATTCAAATTCACTCTCTCTCTCTCTCTCTCTATTTCTCTATTACACACATTCTCTCTCTCTCTCTCTCTATTTCTCTCTCTCACACACTCACTCTCACTCTCTCTCTCACACACACACACACACCCCTCTCTCCCTCTCTTGTGCGGGCTGGGCACTAGAACAGGCAGGGGCTCTGTGAAGTCTCTAGTTAAGAGTCTGCGGAGTGCAAGATGAGGGGGGAAATCTGAGGTTTCCTCATTCCTCCTCATTCCACGTCTCGCTGGTTTCCAGAAAGAAAGAAAGAAAAAAAAAAAGAAGAAAATCTTGTGGGCGCACACACATACTTCACGGTGCACTGCTCATACCCTTCAATTAGAGTGTGTATGTGTGTGTGTGAGTGTGTATGTGTGTGTGTGTGTGTGTGTGAGTGAGTGAATGCATTGGGGCACATGTCAGACAGATGGTAGCTGATACTTGGTATGATGTTGACCTTTGGAAAGGTGAGAGCTACAGGTGGCTTGTGATGGCTTACAAAATCCTCGTAGCACTACTGATAGCTCTACTACAAATAGGCCAAAGAACATTTTTATACTGCTATGGCTCAAGGCTATACTGCTTTGAGTTATTATATTAACGCCTATAAGTTATTAGGTTATAATGAGAAACAGTGTGTTTTTTTTTTCTTCAGTTTAGTGTTCCAAGTTTTGTGTTCCCAAGTGTCTCCTATTTGTGATGTGTAGGATGCCACCTTCCCATTCCCACACACACACACACAGGCTCAGACGTGCTCACATAATTCATAAGGCATTAGCGCCTTTTATAAGGCATTAAAGCCATTAAATTAAGATGAATATTGCAGCACCATAATGGTGTGTGTGGAATGTGTGAATCACTATTGCAAATCATCATCTGTGGTTTTGTCATTTGTGACCTTCCTTTCATGTCACTGAATCACCACTTTCAACACTTTATAATTTATGATGCCATACTTTCATTTCTTCATTTTATCTTTATGTAACTTAATGTATCCTAATGCTGTAGAGTGTTAATAGTGAACAGTGTTCATATTTAAACCTAGTGGAAATAGTGATCACTTATACTGTTAGTGGACATATTGTTCAAACTGTTAGTGAACGTGGTGTTCATACTTAAAAGAATAGTTTGGTTTTTAACACTCTGAAATGCAGGAGAGACTATTGGGGAAATTTAGAATCACCTCTGCCTGCTTCAGAATGGCTAGCAATGGGCTCAGTCTGTCAGTAAACATTTGTTTTAAAAATATGTGCAACTCACCAAGTAGTTATTGGTGTTCGCTGATGTCCCAACACAAGTATTGTAGTGAATTAAAGCTTCAGTCATTCTTTATTCACCATTTTGTATATCCCATTAGTTTCTGTTAGAAGACGCTTTTCTCCTCGGTATTACTCCGCCACAAATAAATCACAACAGACGCTGTATTTAGCTACGATACTCATCGCAATTCAGTATCTTAGGTTGGGGTTCTTGATGTTTCTCAAAGACACTTTGAAGGTGTCACACACACACACATACACACAGTTGTGCAAATTCTGTATTCAAGTCATGATTATCATTCCATCATTCTTGACTAGCATTATCATTCTAACATTGTTAACTAGCATTGTTGTCATTCATTTGCCTTTGCCTCCTCAGGTCATTCAAGCCAGACTTTGTGCTGATTCGCCAGCACGCGTACAGCATGACCCCTGGGGAGGACTTTCGGAGTCTTGTGATCGGACTGCAGTATGGCGAAGTACCCAGCGTGAACTCTCTGCTCTCCATCTACAACTTCTGTAGCAAGCCCTGGGTGGTATGTAGCTTCTGATGCTAACTATGCTACTGGGTTGTATGTAGCTTCTGATGCTAACTATACTATTGGGTTGTATGTAGCTTCTTATACTAACTATTTTGCTGTGTAGTATGTAGCTTCTAAAGCTAACTATGTTGTTGGGTGGTATGTAGCTTCTGATGATAACTATGTTGTTGGGTGGTATGTAGCTTCTGATGCTAATTATGTAGCTGGGTGGTATGTAGCTTCAGAAGCTAAGTATGTATCTGGGTTGTATGTAGTTTCTGATGCTAACTATCTTGCTGGGTGGTATGTGACTTCAGAAGCTAACTATGTTACTAGACATCAGGCATAAATAAACAACCTGACAGGCAGTTGGCCCTAATTAATCCACTGACCTTCTGTGGCAAGGCTCTGTGGATAAATGTGGATCTCTGAGGATCTTCGGACTTGTTTAGAGCTTTACTTTCACTTTCTATCGAGAAAGCTTCATTGGATCTAACTGGAGATAGGAATATCAGGAGTAGCCTCAAACAAATCCAGCTGCCTATAAATGAACACTTTGACCAGCTGTATATATGAGAATCTTCACAGACATCTGTGGATTAATGTGATAGGCTACAATATTTAGGGCTATTTAAGTCCTTTTCTACAGCATTTATTTTAGAATGTGTGTACAAATTATAATATTGACTATTTATATTATTTTTCATAATCTTTAGCCTATTTAGCACTACCATGTGCAACCTTATTGTAATGACAAATGGTAGTGAATTTCATGTTAAATCCATAGAGTTTAAGTGCAATAGAAATAGAAAAGCTTCTAGAACCACCATCTTAATAGGTCAACTGGTCCCCATAGAAAAACAACATATGTGCCCTTCTCCAAAGGTCTTGAAGTACACACACACACACACACGTTAAAAACACCTAATCTGAATTCATAATGGAGAGCTAATTTGCACACTGAGGCCTGAGTTTGCTGATGAATGTTGAGATCTCTTCCACCTGCCAGGGCCTTGACTCAGAGGTCCCAGACAGTGTTTATGCTGAGTTAATTTAGAGGGGCAGAGGTATTACTCACGGCCTTGCAGCCGAGCTAGAAGGAACGAGATGGGAATGAGAGTCAGGTTTCATTTGTTTTCAGACAGTCGTGGCCACAGACAAAACACGATTCAGGACTAGACAAAACACTGCCGTTTGAGGAGGAGAGAGGAAAAACACTAAGAATGATGCTGCAAAGAGCATGGGGCTTAGGTCTTGTAGGAAAACAAAGGTCCCTTTGTATTGGGATGACTGTTCGTTATCATCCACATCTCACCACATTTATGTATTTTCATTTATATTTTTTTAATGTACTGTATAATTTTAGACATGACATTATATGGTGCAGATATTCATAGTCTTACAATCATACATGTCTCATGAAAGGTAGGCTATATTTTAAAGATTAATTGAAGCAATTGGCTGATTGTACAGCAAGCCTTTAGGCTTATTTCATTATACGAACAGGATTGTATTTAACAACACACAAACAATAAACAAATATAAATAGAATTTACACTGATAGAATGTACACTGTTTCCCATGTAGGTAAGTCATTTTTCCCTCTTTGCAGTTTTCTCAAATGATCAAGCTCTACCATAATCTGGGCCCTGAAAAGTTCCCTTTGAATGAACAGACCTTTTACCCCAACCACTCACAGATGGTATGTGCCTTCATTTTCTATTCTCTTTGCATTGTGTATATCTTCCTGTTTTTTGTGTTTCATGTGTTTGTTTCACTGGAAGAGGGAAAAAAAACATACAACCTGAATCTTTTTACATTTTGAAGCTTTGACGCATTTCTGACCTATGGAAGATAATGACCTCTAATGACCTCTACATACCTCCTCAACACTTCACAAAACTGAAAATCTATCTGAAATAAGTGGTCTAATCCATTTGAATATTCGAAGATAAAGATTTTGTAAGGGTGCAGGATGTTAAGAAAATGTTAAGAAAATACAAAAATAAATCCTTTTCAACAAGTAATCAAATACCACAGAGACACATTGGCCATTTTTAATTAAATCTTTATTATAAAAATATAAAACACAGAAATTAAAAGTCAAACTTCAGTAAGCCCTACAGATATCTGTTGCTTCTTTAGGAATCAGTGTGTCTCACTCAATGCAGCGTACTAAGTGATTGCTGGACAATCGCTTCTTCACTGTCATTTTTTTTCCAAAAAAAAAACACAATCCCATACATATTTACCTCTGCCATGGTGCATTCCTCTGTTAAGCGGTATATTTACACTAATATGAAATAAAAACAAACAAACAAACAAAAATAAGAAACAAACGGAAAAGATAAGAGAAAAGAAAAACGAAACCGACTGAGACCTTCTTGTGAGGTGGTTTCGCATAAGATGGGCTTTAGATGAAACCACTACACAGAACGAGAGAGGACCAGATGCTAGTGTCTAGACGCAAGCAAAGATGCTTTAATCTACAACCAGATGGCTGATTACAGTGTCACTGGAACAACAACAAAAAAACAGTATCCCATGGGCATTGAAAATAGGTCTGGACCAAACGTGTGTGTGTGTGTGTGTGTGTGTGCGTGGTCATCAATCAGAAAGTGTGTGCACAGGCACAGTCGAAATTATATTGGAGCAAAGGATGGAGACTTTGCTGGAGTCTTTTGTGACTTATTGTTATCACTGCGGGGGATAAAGCCATTTGTATCAAAGCCCGACGGCTGCAGTTATGGCGGAGTCTGTCTGAACCACTGCCGGGTTCTGCAGAAGCCATCAACGAATGTCGGCATAATGGGACAAGAGTGGTTGTTCACAAGGATCTCAGGGGTGAGGGCTGTTAAGCTAAATAAATGTAATAATGTGTCTGTTAAGGAAGAATCGTGTTTGAATCAGTCAATCAGGCAACTGAAATATTGTTGCAACATCACAATCTAATGACTAATGTTAACTGAATGGGTCATAGAGAAATCAAACTTAAATTTCTGTGCCCCATTCACTTAGTGTAAGATGCCGGGTTTATCATTCAGTCTATATTATTATGAATGTCTTTTTCCTGCTGGCAGAACTTGGTTATTGATTCATCAACACTTGACTCCTTTAAGACCAAATATTTGTCAACACACTCGGATCCAATCATCAAATGACTGTGGCACAGCATATGTTTGGATACAATACACAGCAGTGTTGTTTAATTTTAATGGATTTGTAATTAGTTAATGAATACAACAATGTACTGTACTAATGTGGGATGTCAGTTTCTGTTTCCGGAATATCACCTTGAACAAATCGAAAGCAAAATATATGACAGCAACAACAAAAAAAAGAGTGGAGGTGCCAGCATTGGTACTGTGAAAAGCAATCTAGTCATCTCTCACACAAGAGGTCTCAGTCTTATGCAGGGAATGGACTGAAGAAACTGTCAAAAACCTCTCAGTTACGTTCAGCGATATTTGTGTTTTTAACATGATTTATCACTGTTGAAAAAATGACTGTTTTGTAGATATTATCAACAGAACTGGAAAGAACACATGGTAGTACCAGGGCAGACAGAAGTACCACCAATGACAGCTAATAGGCTACTAAAAGACTGACACAACAGTCAGTCATTGGTAAATGAAACTTTCAGGTAACCTTCAGTTGACGGCATTTGTCTTGTTACATTGTTTGTTTGTTTTTTTTGCCTCACAGGGCATTTTCACATAGACATTAATAATAAGTCAACGCCACTTTCCACAAACTGAATACATAAGTCAACACTGACATTAGGACGCGTATTTGTTTGTTGGTTGTACTCCAGTGCGTAGGGGGATTTGGTTTCTGGCTCAAGCTATGAATTTGCAGCTAGGCTGGTGCTGCTGTGACACCATATTGGATATAGCTACAGTACTACATCAGGAAACCCTCCGTAGTATTTCGAAACCCCACACAGAGTTTCTAGAAACGAATCAACAATCAAAACAACAAATCAGAGAGCTTATTAAAATGTTACATTTTGAGCAATATTTCTGATGGAGTCATTTTAAAGTTTTCTTTTTCTTTAGAAAGAGAATAAGGGAGAGCTTTTTCTTTCTTTTTCTTTGTGTATTATAACATTTAACTTTAACTTTCAATGGACGGGAAAATGGATAGAGGACGGTTTCGTCAAATTATTTTACCTTCGTACAACTTTAATTGGCATAAAGGAGTCAGTGTTTTCACTTATGTCCAATTTGAGAAAGGCAGCATTCATTTTTTAGCTTATATCATTAACAGCAATAAAAATACATTGAACCAATGTGTTTGCAATTTGAATATATACTTCCCTCTATTTGTGCTATAAAATAATCTGACTCCCATGTTTCTACAGTTCAGAAGATTACAAAGTCAATTGAATATCAGTGATAATGAATACATATACAATTGCCTGTGGATTTGATTATGGACTCTACAGCACAAAAGAAGGTGGCAGAATTTCGTAAATCATAAATACTTTACATAATACACTGGACAGATGTACACATGTCTATACGCTCAGATAAACTTATATCTTTTAAAACAATTAAATACCAATACATCTGACTCCAAAAAAATATTTTGTTGTGACTTCATGAGGCATGGGTTGTGCATCCAGACCTCGTTATTAGCATTGCTCAATAGTGGCGATGTGTTAAGACTCACTAATGAAGATACACATGATGTTGGAAGTCTCTCTCTCTCGTGTCTTTTTTTGTATGCTTTTACAGTAAGAGGCCAGGGATTAGCCTTTAATCTAATATACTGATTTTTTTTTTACATATTACACATATGTTCTAAAACATATTTGTAGCATACTCGGTTTGTCTGTTAATGCAGTTCTTATGAAGAAAGTCCCCCAGACCCCTCCTGATTTAAGGGAGGAAGTGACCAGAGATGTTATCAAAACTGTGTGAATGTGTGTGGGGAGGAGGGGTGCCAAATGAGTCCAATAATAGAATCATGCAGATTGACGAATCTAGGCAGGTTAGAAATGTGCAGTGTGTCAGGTAAAGGGTACAGTCTATTATCAAAACTGCGGCTATCAGGCACTGCTTACTTGGCGTAGTCGGCAGGATCAAGAGCGTACTGTAAGGTCCCACATACATCAATCACTCTACTGGAGGAGAAGGTGCTTTGTTTGGAGTACGTTGAGAAAATGTGGGTCAGAGAGTGGAATGGGATGCAAATGGAGTTGGAAGAGGGGGTGCGTTTCAGGTGGTATGGAGGGAGATGGGGGGTGGTTGCGAGGGGTGGTGGTGAGGGGTGGAAGAGGTGGTTGGTTACAGGTTTTTAAGGGTCGGTGGTGTTGTCGCGGCTAGTCATCCCCCGATACCAGCTGCAGTAGCCTTCCTTCTGCTGGATGCAAGAGTAGTGCCTGGACTGGTAGCCGGGGTAACCGAAGTGGGACAGCATGTCCGTCCACAGGCACTCGTTCTTTGAGGTCACAAAGCATGGCGGGTAGTGACAGGGTTTAATCTACAGAAAGAGAGAGGGAGCGGAATACTATAGATGTAGCCGTAAAGCAAGAACAAATCGCAAGAGACAGCATAATTGACTCACCATGTTAGCTACTTCATCTTAGATCAAATGAAATAGAATTGGCTATTGAGAATGCACAGTTGACAATTGCAACTACAGTAAGTGATTGTTGGAAAACGTAATTTGGTTGGTAAAAACATGGTTAGAAGCAACATGGTGAGTCTAAGATAAGGTACACATTACCAAAGCAAAGCAGATTTGTATTGTTTTTGTGAGGCAATGTTAAGCAATGTCTTAACACAGTTTGTTGCACTGAAACAGTATGTGATCAGAAATGCCTTGGTTAAGAAAAATACTTCACTACAGAGAAGGTCAGTAAAAAATAACTTCAGTGTTATGCATGATGAATTGATTTTCCGCTCTGGAACCAAAGAGCTGCAATGTCGTCTCCCAAGCGTTCAGCAGAGACTTAATTTAGTGAAGGAAGGAGGGGGGAGTGGGGGGAGGGGCTGAGTTCAAAGAAAAATGTTAATTATAGTCCCTTTTTCACGGACGAGGATAAGAGGCCCTAGAGGTCGCAATGGCGGCTGTTGTCCCATGGCACAGCCAGGAAATTTGGTGAACGTAAAGTTGAATGGGGTGAAGTGCAAATATGAAATTAGCTGCGTATTCTTTTGCACCCTGCCTTGTTCCCAACCAGGTGCAGCATCAATGCCACAGTGTGCCACTTGCTAACGATAGCGGTGTGGAACATTGTGTCTGACAAGCACACTTGAAATGCAGATGAAAGCTTTCTTGCGCAAGTATATATCCTAGATTTAAGCTGCCAGATCCTAAAATGACTGATGCTGACGCACGTATGCTGCCAGTCAATACAAAGGAATATATCCACTCAAAAATTTAGTTTTAACCAATGCAACTTTTCCTGGTGTATAAAATGTGATATAATAACAAAAATAAGCTTCCCAATTGGGGAATCTTTAAAAAGGTAAAACATTAAAATTATTGTAATATCGATGCTTGGAGTGCCTTGTTTTTGTTTTTTTCATTAAGGGGAACGTTGCGACTCTTCCATTTAACATTAAATCTGGCTAAATTTGAAGCATACAAATTAGATTTATTGAGACAACTCCTTTCTTCTAAGTTAACAATAATTTTTATACGGCACAGCAGGACACTGCAGACCACACACACACATATACACATGCACATGTGTACACACATACACACACACACACACACACACACACACACACAGCTACAGGACCTCACACATGCATAAACTGACGCTCTGCCAGAGGATCTTTAGCAAGGGTTTCACACTGCATAATTAACTGGCATGGCCACCATTCAAAAGTTTTCTGCTCTAAATCACACACAAACACACACATACACACACATTGGGCCTCTCATCACTGCTGGCACAAAAGGAAAAGAGTCTCTCAATAATGGATGCTTTCGGCTTCTAGATGGTTTAGGCCAGTAAATGAACTTACACTCTGGCTATGACTTTTGGCACACTGCATTATTTGATATGATCTCCGCACCGCTGCTACTATTAGATGGGTTTGAGGGTTGTCTGGCACAGCACTGTGTTTGTGTTACTAAAAACAGATAACATTGGGGTGCTGCTGATGACATTTCCAGAATTAAAGTTAATGTAAGAGACAAACTGTAAGAGACGAAGTAGCTCAGTGTAAGGACTGTTGGTACTCTGAGTCTCTGAGTGATTCAGTGTTCTAACAGTTTTATATTGTTTCATAGATGCCAATGATGCATGTTGTTATTAATATAATAATAATAATAATAATAATAATATTTTTTCTCTTCAGATTTGATATGAATACCCTCTAATGACTACCTGATTGACAATCCAACCCAACACTGCTACAGTAGCCTCTATGTAGCACGTACAGTAGTGTGTGTGTGTGTGTGTGTGTGTGTGTGTGTGTGTGTGTGTGTGGAAATATTTGTGTCAGATTCCAGCCTAACAACTGTCATCCTTCTGCCCGGACTACCGTAATCTAATTATACTGGAATGTGTTTAGAAGGCACTGAAGCGTTCATTAGGAATAAAACACCTGACAGTTTGAGATCCTGGACAACCTCTGCCAGCCAAGGTTTTCTTGTTTATACTGGACCAGTGGATGTTCAAACCATTATTGAATGTAAATTGTGGTTTAGATTACTGTTTAGATGATTGTTTATAAACACAGTAAATCTGTCAAGGAGAGTTTACAGAAGAGCTTGTTTTTTTTTGTTTAAAGACATGTTTTTGGAAATTATCCAAACATCTACTAACAGAGTTGTAAATACAAATGGGATCCACCCAGCTTTTTTTTTTGACTGATTGAGATTTTAAATGGAAACTGGAGCAAGCTTGTGGTATATATATTTACAACTGCTATGTCGAGGTGCGAGCCTGTTCTCAGGGGGATGTGGTTGGAGCAAGGGTGTGTGTGGGAGGGGCAGGAGGGAGAGGGGAGGAGTCAAGAGGGCTTGAGTGCTGTGGGTGAACATGGGCAATGTCTATATAGACACACGAGGCCGGGTATTGAAATAGATTACAGAATGCCCATAATAGATCCAGATCCAGAATGCCCATAATAGATGAGAATCAAATAGATTACAGAATGCCCATATGTTGAGGAAGAAGATTTGGCCTTATTCTTCCCCTAGTTGATAGGGCTTGACTGCTCTGGGTGAACGACTGCAATGTCTACATAGACACACAAGGCCGGGTATTCATATAGTCGTCAGAGAGCCATTACAGAATGACCATGTGCTGAGGAAGAAGATTTGGCCTTCCTCTTCCTCTGCCTCTACCCCTGCCACCGCCCCTGACACTATGCCTCCTCCGGCCGTCCCAAGGGCTCTGCTGGTTGGGCTTTCTCGTGCCAGTTCGCCCGCCTCTGTTCTGCGTCTGCTCGTCCTGGTCCCAAGTGCCAGGAGGGGGACATTGCCCGCCGCTGCCCCCACTCACCCTGCAGTTGCAGCCCAGCTGGTAGCGGTGGTTGATGCCCTTCTTCTGGGCCAGGGACAGGCGCTCCCAGCGCTCGTTGAAGTTGCACAGACCGGTGTACACCTTGCCGTCAAAGACGCGCCCTGGATGACAGAGAGAGAGAGAGACAGAGCAGGGTAGAAAAGAGAGAGAGCAATAGAGATAGAGATAGATAGGAAATAGATAGATAGATAGATAGATAGATAGATAGAAAGACAGAATGGAAGAGAGAGAGAAAACACTGCCATTAAAAATACTCCACAGTACGTTAACATTTGCTCCTTATTGCTCATTGGTGTGTGGTGATTGATGTGATTTTTAGTTTGCATATTTCTCTGTTCCTTTATGTGGCAGCTTCTGCCGATTTATTGGCTTTTAAAATTTTATTGTCCGAAACGAACACTCCCTCCGACACTTCTGCCATATTTCCCTCCCTCTGGGTGATGTGAACTTTTAAAAACGACATTGCGAGGCTTCGCATGACTTACCGTCAAGCATTAATATGCCATCTACGGTAGGTTGGCTGTGAGCTATGGTAAAACAATCTCCTACTGTAAGAACCTATTAAACCAACTCTCTATTTTCGTATTCCGAAAGGTCTTTTAGCATCTATATTTGGGCTGTTGGCAGCTTACCACCAATGTACATGACTATAACCTTGGCAACAGGTGCATAGACTGTACCCACCAAACACAGTGCCTCTCTTTTTCAAATAAAAAGCTGAGGAAGAAAAGATGCCGCACGTTACATCCCAGGCCTTCTCCTCATTACAGATGCTAGATTTAGTTTAGATGTGTTTCAAAAATAAGGCGTGTGTGTGTGTGTGTGTGTGTGTGTGTGAGAGAGAGAGAGAGAGAGTGAGAGAGAGAGAGAGACAGAAAGAGAGACAGAGACAGAATCACCAATGTCCCCATAGAGTGACCGAGTGAGTATGTTTACGCCCTGTTCTTTTTCTGTACTGTACTGTGCTGTCCTCCGGAGCTCTGTTCTTAGTGATCAACATGTGACACTCGTTGATGAAAGGCAATCCAGGGAGCTGATCTCATGTAGTTAAAACAGTACCATATATATATAAACATTGCCAGGTATAAACACAGTGCCATGTACTGCCCAAGGGCACCCGTGCCCAGGAGGTGGGGATTGCAGCACAGCCAATCATAGAGGGCCACAGGAAGGGGCTGGCCATAAGTAATGCATGATGCGATGCCCAAAGCCTGACTCAGACTCTCCACCATATAGAACAAAATAGCCCCTGTGTTGCCTGTTGGTATAACAGCACTACCTGAGCTGGCCTAAGAGTGTGTTTGTGTGCTTTGATCTAGACAGAACTGCACTAGATGCAGTGTGTGTGTGTGTGTGTGTGTGTGTGTGTGTGTGTATACACCCTTTGTGTTGACTGCAGAAATAGCTAAGGTGTTTTAAAGATCTATTATCCAAAAGTGTATTCTGTCAAAGATGACAAAATGTTGGTAGCATTGATTTTGATTTGTTTTTTTTTTTGTTATTGTTGATTTGTATTTTCCTTTTTTGCTGGAGGATCGAGGACAGGCTAAGGAAAGCAGAATGGAAAGGGGGGGAAAAGAAGAAAAAAATGCATATGCGTTTCCCAGTAGCAAGCAAAAGGTTTCAAACAGAAGGAAAGTTTGTGTCAAGGGGAGTGGTTGAATCACTTCCCCAGGGGTCTCAGATTTAAACCAAACAAACTCTCGCTGCCGTTGGCAACTGGGCCATTGTGGTCTCAGACACACTGCCGAGAGAGAGAGAGAGAGAGAGAGAGCAAAAGAAATATAAAGACTAAGGGAATGAGGGCAGAGAGAGAGAGAGAGAGAGAGACAGACTAGTGAGAAAAAAAAAGATGAGGAAATCCCTTAGGCATCCATTTCCCAAAGGTCCAATGGGCACTGTCATTCAAGTAATGAACTTCACAGCCAGCCATCTTTGTGCCCAAAGTATGCATAACAACTTCAGCTCTCCCGGGGCATTGAATTTGTTATTTCGGTCCCAGTGCTGTGCTTATCTCAGTTAGTGTGTTCTCCCTAAGAATGCAGAGCCCTGAGCAAGGTTTGATGATTGGTGGATGTCTTTGCCCCCAATCTGGATCAAGTCCTTGACGTCAATGCAGTTATTTTGTGATTATTGATGGTAGATTCAAGAGTCAGTGGCTCTGGTATACTATCCAGATGGGGATGGAATTGAAAGTCAGATTTATGTATACTTATCATTCATTTTTAATGCTTTTGATTGATTAAAGGATTATTTAGAGTTAAGAATACCTATCGAGTGGAATAGAAGGATAGGCTAACCCTAATTGGTCACCTAAACCCTAAGCCCTTGGATGTATTTTGAGAGACATTATTTCCGCTGCTCTTACAGGATCTAAACCTGATTTTGAGGAACAGTCAGTGATTGACTCTGACTAGGTATTTAAGCAAATGAGGTTTTGCAGAGCAGGAACAAATTGGCCTGTGGTTGATAAACAAATTCAGAAAGGTCCTAAGTCATTACCTGTGATCAAGTACTGGTATTTGTTGATTTCGAACTTCACTCCGCACAGGCTTTCTGAAGAATCGGTGTAGATGTGCTGGACGTGGTGAATTTTATCGAAGCCTTTGTACATCTGTCAAAGAAAACAAAACACAAAGCATGAGGATTTCGGGTCAGAGCGGGTTAGAGACACAAAGGTTATTGGTTTTGTCTTGATTCCAGTTTCAAAGTAACCAAAACACATCAGAGGGAACAAGGGAAATACTTTGTTTTTTTATCCCCAAAAATCCTCCATGGAGCATCAGCATTTTTAACCCTCATTACCAAAAACCAAACAAACATATTTGTACTGCATTTGAACTGCCAAATCATTCCGTTCCAAAACCTGTTTGTTTTTCCCCCTCAATGTTTTTTTCCTATTGTTCTCAAGCAGGACAAACACACGTTTCTGCTGAACCAAATTGTTTTAGTGTTCTGGGACTCATGGCCTTTTCTGTCTCTCTCTATCCCTCTGATTTGATTTGCTTGTCCTGTGACAACAGGAAATCCCTGTTTAGACGTGACATTCCCTGAAAATAGGGACTGACTGCAATGCTTATCCACTTGGAACTAAGAAAAAAAGAAGATTTATGGGAAAAGGGGGGGAAAGTGTCTTTTAAAATAGACCCCGCTAGAGACGGAGACCCGTTATTTTGTCCAGTTATTCCCGGCCGCAACCCCAACTCTTAGGAGTCTGGGATGAAACTGCGACTATCTGACGAGCATTACTAATGTGCCAGATCCATAGCCCCTAAAGCTTAGCATTGCAGTCAATAGAAACATAGCTGAGGCAAAAACACTTAGACAGTTTCCCCTAGAAGACCTAATCCCCCGTAATGCACCACAACAAACTCTTATAGTTCTGCTGTCTTGGGCTTTGAAGACTCCATAGAAGTCAACGTCTAGTCTAGACTGGTGGGACTTTGCGCATGAAAATTCAGGTTCTGCTCCAGACGGACAGAAAATGAGACGTGAAAGCTGCTGCCAGCTTCTACCAACAGGTGGGATTATACTGTAAAACTGAAAGTCAAACAGACTGCACTACCTTACATGATCCATGGCTTATGTACAGGTCTGTGGCTTGGCTTGGGGAGAGAGTGTGTGTGAGCTCATCACTGTGTGGATGTGAGTGTGTGTGTGTG
>JAGFZM010001125.1:49798-61735 GCA_017657215.1 Limnothrissa miodon
TGTGTGTGTGTGTGCGCACTCATCTGTGTGTGTGGTCTGAGTCTGTGTCATTGCAAGAGAACTATGACTGTGCTTGAATGTCTTGCGCTGTGCAGCTGCGTTGGCTAAGTTTGTGTATACTCTCCTGACCAGTCATGCACTTTGCGCTATGACAAAGATTACATAAGGCAGGCAGGGTGGGGGGTGGGGTGGAGAGTCCCTCTATTCTCCTCATTGCTATGATTTAACAGCCCTCAGGCTGGAGCAGCCACACACTCGGACTGCTCCACTCCACACTTTATGTACCAACATACAGTATGAGGCACAATCACAGCACAACAACACAACCATTTATAGATTTTCCATTAGTGCTATCAAAGAGTGAGTTTATGGGTGGCTTTGTGCGGCGTTTGGGCGAGTTATAATGCCGTATATGATGGTGGTGTCATAGTTGACCATGCTGCTACTTTGTGTGTGTGTGTGTGTGTGTTTTCTAACTGAGATACAGCGTCACGTGTACTGTATGCATGTGTGTGTGCGTATGTTTGCATGTATGAATGTGCCCTGTGTGTGTGTGTGTGTGTGTGTATGTGTGTGTGTGTGTGCTAACCAACACATAGTGTCATTTATACTGTAAAGTCAGACTGTGTGTGTTTGCTTCAGATGTCTTGTGTCCGACCTTGTAGTTATTTTGGCCGCGTAACAGGCACTATTTGGAACTATTCCGCGTGCCATCTAGATGTTTATCGCCAACTATTGTTAGTCTCTTGTGGTTACTGTGTGAGTGGATGTGTTGTGTGTTGTGCGTGTGATGTTATGCGATAGTGTTTTGGCTAGGCTCCCCTCACCTTCATCTGTTTAATGGTGTATCTCATGGTGCCGAAAGGGCCATCCTTCAACAGCTTTTTGCCCACAACCTTGGCACGGATCACTGTGAAACACACACACACAAACACACACACACACACACACACACAAACACAGACAGAGAGAGAGAGAGACAAGTGTGAGACCAACGTGAGTTTTTTTAGATGCTGCCAAAAATATAAACTCAAAGTCAAAATTGTCATTAAGAGATCGCCATTACTGCATGCCTCATTAATTGTGGGGAGGGCTGCTGGTGTTGTCATTAGTTCCTCCCAAACTAATTAACGTCTCACAGTTCATTCCTTAATAAGGCACACTGAAAGGCTGTGTACTCCCAGCCTAGCGTCTGCATAACTTCCCTCATTTATGGACTATGCCCAAGTAATTACCCCTAAGTGCACCTATAAAATCACTAAGTTATCAATCTAATTATCTTTGCTTGTAATTAACATGTTTCACTTTATAAAAAAACAATATAACATCCATTTAGCAACCAACAACATTTTGTGTCCATTTGAATCCAATCCATTTCAATCCACTAGAATCAGGATTAAGCATGCTCAATGTAACTGGATAGACCACTGCATATGGCAATGTACAGTATTTTAAATCAGCCGTAAGAGGATTGGGTTCGAACATTATCCGGTGTGCAAGGCTACAGTCTGTGAGACCTATGGTGTCAGAGGGTTAGAGGGGTACGGATAGCTGGCATGTAGTTGGCATCCCCTCACTAAAGCACTTATGTAATCCAAAGAGCAGTCCAACCAAGAAGAGGTGAGCCAAGAACACGCTGGGCAAGCAGGGGGACTTCATGGAGCCTCTCTTTGCGAATGTTTATTACCCCTAGCCTTCTAGCCAGCGTGAGACTCAGATGGGTGGGTTGATTTCTTTTTGCTTTTTCTTTCTTTTTGATATTTAACCACTTAAGAAACATACATATTCTTCAAGAAAAAAACTTGAGAGTGTCACCTTTCCAATGGTATGAGGCACGTCGCTGCGTCTAAAACTGTGTAGGAACTGTCAAGCTTTTAATTTGGGTATGCCGTTTTTTTTTTTAAATAGGAAAAATAGGGGCGTGCCTTAACAGGTTAATTTTAACTCTGTAGTTAAAAAAGTTTTATAAATACTTCCAGAAATGGTTACGAAGTACGATACGACAATACGATATCCATCGATATTCTAGAGTTCTCCAAAGTCTACAACACTATTATTCTAAACAATGGCACTTTTTTCCCTTACTTTCTGTTTTTTAACACTGTATTTATATAGCTCTACAAATGCTCCCTTAAATGGGTATTCAAAAAACAACAGCATTTTGCACTTTTCTCTATGAGCCTCCAGCGATAGGCTAGTTCCCAGTTCCCCAGCATCCGCTCCACTGCTATTTTAGACACTGACCATCACAGGTGTTTCCTTTCCAACACAAAGCTGTACTGGCCAGCGCAGTCCATCACATCACATCTGGGCTCCTTCCGCTCAGGAAGGGACGGGAAGGGACGAGGCGAGACGAGACGAGACGAGTTGAAACGTTCAGGTTCAAGTTTGGGTTCAAGAGATTTCACTGCCACTTGCCCAAGTAACGATCGCAAGCGCATTGTAATTCTTGTGTGCAATTCGTGTCTCAGAGGCAAGAGAAAAGAGCTCTGGGGAACGTTTGACACAAAGCTTTTCATTCTCACCATGCAGCCCATCCAGTCAAGCTGGGCTTTTTGGGCTTGTGGGAGGGGGTGGATGGGGGCGGTGGAGGGGGTGCTAAGGCTTCATTTGTACCCCTGAATAGCTTTTATGTTGTGCCCATACACCTGCATCTGTCTCCGACATAACATGTTGTATCTCGCTACAGATCTCCCAAAGTGGTGTGAAATTCACCTGCTGGATCTCAGGTCTACTGAGAAGAATGTGTGTGTGACAGACATAACTATGGTCCGGGGTGTTTGTTATCTTTTTCATCGGAATGTCCTTCCCCTCATCTCTACTTGAGGCCTACATTCCTGAATGAGCGCAAAAAAAAGCTACGAGCGGAAAGAAAACATTTTTTTTCTTCTCTTTTTTTAAAGTATAGCATTCCTTTCTACCACATGGAACAGAAGGTTCTAGCATCTTCTTCGCCTTCTCTGTCAGTTCTATTTTGGGGGGGCAATCACACAGGCATTTAGTGAGGAAAGGAGGTGATCATAACTCAAGAGAATGACACCAGAGCTAAAAGGGTTTTGAAGGCAACTGAAAAAAAAATACTTCTGATAACTTCGATTTCCTTCTATTGCTTTCCTTGCATTCCTATGGTAGTTGCAATGACAGATTTTTTAAACTTCATGAAATCTTGTAATGCATACTGCATATAGGACATGGGTGAGTCCTAGTACTAAAACAAAAGAGAACATGAATGCATTTTTCCCCAAAGTTTTAGACTTGGTCTTAATCCAGTTTCTAGAGTGTTCAGGAAAGAAGTGACCCCCCTGGCTTCTACCTCATCATTTCATCATCAAAGGGCCTACTTTACTCGAAAAGAATCGCAACATTTTTTCACAACCCAAGTTCAGAAATCAGAGGTCAAGAAAGTGTGACACCTGTCACAAAGGCAACCCTGTAACATGCAGTGGGGTGAAAGGTGAAAGGTTGTTGGCTGTGAACCCAAGACCAGCTTACTGGTGGCCGACTTGAGTCACGCTGCTCGCCGGCGAGACTGTTGCCTCACTCTCTAATTGGGAGGTGCTGTCATCGGTCCATGGGAATGTGCTTTGAGACACAGCTGCTAGCAGCCCTGCGGATTTGTGTAAGTCCCGCCGGTGACCTCTCGAACCTTTTCCAGGGTCGGGTCAGGGGAAATATCTCCACCTTATTCCCACCTACACCGAGTTCTTGCAGTCCTTCCTTGTGACCGCAAGAGCTACCTTACAAACAGTCTCCCCAAAGGCGCTCGCTCTCACTTTCCTTTCTCTCCTTCCTTCTCTGGTACTACAGTTTACCCAGATTTTTTCCCCCTTTTTTTCCTGTATCCTTCAGTGTTTATGTAACCCCATTCCAAAGTGCCTCTACATACGATACAGCACCTGCCCCTTTGGGGATTCTTCAAACCGCTAACGAGCGCGCCAGCTCTCACTTACACAAATTGCTAAATATAAGCACACACTCACACACACTTTTTTTTCTGTACCTCCACTCTCTCTCCACCTCAACCACCACCATCCAATAGCACCACGAGAACCCTTGTTGAACATCAAGTGTGGTGCTACCACTGGAAGAGACACTGGTGAGACGCATATTCATGGGTTGCCTTGCCACAGTCTGCACCGTATATAGGAGCATAATGTTAGGGATGTTTAACACTGTAAAATAATGAATGAAAGAAGAGAGGGAGTTAAAGAGAGAGAGAGAGAAAGAGAGAGAGAGAGAGTCAGGGATAAAGAGTAGGGCAGTGCGATTTTGCCAAAAATCAAAATTGCGATTTTTCTTCTTAATCTGAGGCTCCGCCGCTGTTTGGATGACTATTGTACAGTATAATGGCACTCAGGTCACATGGAAATGTGGAGTAAAACAGTCATCATCTGCCTGCCTCACCCCCCACCCAACAAAAGCAACCAACTAGAAGAGGGAGAGAATGGCATAAGAGGTGTTGTATAAAGGCCTACTGTACATGCACTGGCTTAACTGCAGAGAGATTCTTTGCTTTACATTACATAGACAGCACCAAAGATTTGATTTATGTGTTTTACAGTAATGTGACTCATCTACTCTTCCTTTCTCTATACATGTGTGTGAGTGTGTGTGTGGTGTGTGTGTGTGTGTGTGGGGGGGGGGTTGTACCACCATGTTTACAACAGCAGCAGAGGGGGGGGGGGGGGGGAGCGTGAGAGAACAAGGCTGCCATTTTCAGTATATTGGGCGCTTGCTTGAAGAACTGGCCTAATCCAATCTCTAAAAACATAATTCACCATCTTGAAAAGGAACAACACTGTGTGCTTGCCCTTCAGCTGAGGCTCCCAGTGTGCAAACCGTGAAAGATAAAAGACTCGGGCGTCCACTGTGCTAAGCCCAGGCTGAGCACACACGAGCATTAGCATGATCAAAGCCAACGCCGTGCGGTGGCCGAGCACGCCGTGAGACCCTGACACTCGATGCGGCCTTTCGCTCACGCCGAATGGATGTGAAACTTGCGGGGAATCTCTCGCCTTTTGGCCTCTTGACCTATTTTAAGACCGAGCCATACATAATGAAGCTGGTTTTGGCAGCTCCTTAGTGGGGTAGCGTTTGCAGAATCACTGAAAAACACCACCACTCACGCCACTGGTGGTCGAGGGATGAGGAAACGTGAGTTATGTAAATGGCCCTGGGAATGACCTCCGACCTTGTACACCTCTTTGCATATTGAAATATCCTGCGCCCTCTCTACACAAGAACACACATCGCAAACAGCCATAATCCCCTCACCACTTGGTCCCAGACTGAGATAGTTCCTCCTGGTACAGCCCAAGGAATGGTCTGCTTACCAAGCTCAAAGTCTCTCTTGCGCGCGCACACGCTCTCTGTCTATGACTCCCTCTCTCTCTCTCTCTCTTTTACTTTACAACATCACCCCTTCTGAACCATTTTTTTTGCAGGGATATAACAAGGTGGTGGCAGTGGTGTGTGGTTGTGTGTGTGTGTGTGTGTGTGCATAAGTGTGTATGTGTGTGTGTGTGTGTGTGTGTGTGTGTGTGGTGGGGTGCAGAATTTAGGGTGCAATGCTAATCTGTTGCATGAAAGCCCTTTAGTAAAGCTCTTTCTCTGAGTGAATAGGCCGTTTTGAATCTCAGAGTGAATTGCAGCCAAGTAGGCCTGTGCACCACAGAATCAGCACTTTAATTCGTGCCTGAGACAGAGGCATGTGGCAGGAAACGGTTTGTCGTCATCTGGAAATGTGATGAGAGGCATGAAGGAAAGCACACACCTTACCCAGTAATTGTGAAACCAGTGAGAGAAAGCCAGACAAATGGATGGTTTGACCTTTGACCTCTCATAGGCCCGTCCCTGTTAAGGGCCCGAGCCCACCAAGAGCAACATGTGGAAAACACACCCGTTATTTACAATCCTCGCTTCAGTGGAGATAATAACAGACCAGTGAGCCCAATGACTGAGAGGTTACACATTGCTTTTCAACGTGTGAAGTGCAAACAGCTAAATCTCTCAACAAGTGTGCCAGGTAGACAACAGACATATGTTTGAAACGTTCTGAAGCAGAATGCTGACAGCATGAATGTTCTAGTGTCAAGCTAAACAGTTCCACGTATCAATAACTCTGTCACATAAATCACTTGAATAAGAAGTTTACCTCAACGTGCATTCCTTCACAGAAATCCTGTGCACCATAAACTGCTTTGCTGATGTTAAAATACATTTGAAACTTTGAACCATGAACATCACAGCTGTAATCAAACATAACAAGCTGTTGTGGTGCCCAAAAATGGTGCAGTCTATTCATGTTCTGTATTTAGTTTCCATTTATCAGGCTAAAGTTAGTGTAGATTGTACGTGGGCCACAAATCAAGCGCTCGAGTTCTTTAAACAAGTTCATAAAAGGAAAGTAGCAATGACTTATTTTTACTCAGATCTTTTGAAGCTGTCCCTTTTCCAAATTTCAGGCTGGAGTTGTTCTGGCAAGTTCACAGCTATGCACTATATGTTTGCATACCTGAGGACCCAAGTCAGAAAGCTGATTTTCACATCAGCTTTTTCCAAGGCGGAAATAAAGTAAAAGAAATCAGCTGTGAACTAGGAAACAATACTCACTTCAGTCCAGCCTTTAAAAACCTAGGGCATGTATGACCTACAGTATAAACTCAGATTCCCTCTTTAACACACAGGTGGCGACAAAGTGATTGAGTGTTTGGAGTTGAACAAACCCTCCTAAAACTCACGCTATACCTAGCATCACTTTGGCAGTAAGGCAAAACTCACGCTATACCTAGCATCACTTTGGCAGTTAGGCAAAACTGTATTTAGGGTCCCAGTGTGTGTATCTAAAGGTTACAATCTAATATCTTACAGTTACTTAAGAATCTTCAAATTATCTTGGTCTTGATCACCATATGATGTGACAAAGTGCTATTGCAATATTCAGCCCCCTGTATAGTGAGCATCTACCAAAACAGACATCACATGAATTGTCTTTCATCAGAATCAAAATCAGAATCAGGTTTTATTGGCCAAGTGTACTTACTGTTCATAAAACTGGCATAATTAAAGGGAAAAATATAGGGAAAATATAGGGAAAAAAATAAAGCAAGCGCACATGCACTTACATGTTCATCATTTTAAAGAGAGAGTGAGAGAGAGAGAGAGAGAGAGAGAGAGAGAGAGAGAGAGCCTTTGGCAGCAGTTCTCTCACGGTTCACTGGCCAAAGCAAAGAAAACACACATAGTGATCATGACATCATCCCCCCCACCCTCTTAGTGTGCCAGTACCTTATGGGACAACTGACCTGAACTTCCAGTTAGTGTGCCAGTACCTCATGGGACAACTGACCTGGACTTGAAACCAGTTGTTTGGGGTTTTTGTGCGTGTTTTTTATTTAGTTTTTGTTTGTTTCTTTCTAGACCAGGATGATAATTGAGAGCCTGGTTAATTTTCCATTGACCACTCCTAAGCCTCCTAGCTAACAGTGACCACTCCCAGATGCTGCATTTGGAAGTACAAACCACCACACTTAAGCTCAATCAAACGGTTGGACGTACGTCACGCGCTTCCACCAGTGGCAGTACATGGTGTGGCAGGCAGGCGCGCATACACGCAAGCAGAGTGCGGAGAGAGCGCACCGGAAATAACCGGGGACGGATGAGTGGACTGGACGCAGGGCCGCCCAAAGCAACAGCGTGACTTTCTTCTGCACAATGCCAGCTTCACTTTTCTTTTTCCCCTCCTTTCTCTTGCTCTGTTTTTATTCTAGTGGCAAGCCAATGCATTGCCACTGACCTCTTTTCATGACCGCGGACTTATTTTCCCTCCGAGCACTTACTCTATGGCTTTTTAGACACCAAAAAAGAATCCCGTAGCCCCTGCACACAAGATTTTTCTGTGGTGTTTAGGGTCGGAAACAGTATAGTCATGTCTTTCACAAATAGAAGCGTGGCTGAGGTCTACATTACTAGGTCCTCTGTTGGCCTCAGCAAATGAAATTTTGTTAAAACGACTTTATTATAAGGAGGTGCCTCTCATCACCGCACAGGCACAGTCTGTCATTCTGAGAAGCAATGAAGATGGCGTTAATTAGCGGGAAAGGGACTTGAGTTGCGGAGCCCTCTGCACAAAGCTACCTTTCTGCCTCGGCGCAGAAGGTGCCGTGTGTAGCAGGGAGTGAAAATATGCATGAAATCACGTTGGAGAATACCAAAGCACTTACGTAAATAAGCAGGCCTTTGCGTGTCCGCACATTTCTTACTTGTCCTTATCAAATCCTTATGTGCAGTCAACGGGCCACCAGAGCAAAGCAAACTCTATTGCATGGCCATGCTTTGTTGTAAATAGAGTAAGGAGTGTGGAGAGAGCATTTGACACTATGTGTGTAGGCTACACGAATGTCAATTGCCATTTAAAACATTGTCTAATAATACATAATAACGCTAACCAAAATATCCCCGTTTGATGATTGGTCGGGATGGCTTTTTGTCAGCCTATGTGAGGAGGCGGTAAGCCAGAGTGCTGCAGAGAGGGTTGCTCAAAGTCAGCTGCGAAACTGTTTTAAAAGGAGCGCTCTAGGTTCCGTTCTGACCTATATAACCAACCCTGAACGTTTGCGTTGGAGCAACCAGAAGTAGCCTAGACGATGGAAGTTGGACCTCCACACCAGAATTTTCACTTCCACACATGGGTGCAATATTCGAGTGTCAGTAAAATACTTGGCCGGCTACCGTTCGCCTGTCTGTTTTATTGCTCGGCAAGTGGTCATTTGCCCTAAAAAAAAAACATAATGCTCGCTGAGACCTGTTACCATGGCTACGGCTTAACCCCTTCTTCCCGCATGAGAGAGAAAAAGAGGGGGTAGAAGTTATCGGACGAAGACTGCAGTGACGCACTTACTTAGAACTCCTCCATAACACATCATCTTATTTTTACTACATGCGTAAAAAAGTTATATAGCATGAGAATGCGCATTCTATCTGTACAGACATAACTTATTTCAAACTAAAGCACGAAATCACTGAAACTACGAGTAGCCTAATAGTCTTATCTCCCATTAGTAAAGGGGTCTGGTGTTATTTAATCGCCATTATCTTAATTAGCATGCAAGTTAAAAGGCAAGATAACAGCACATTATTTGCCTACTGACACAGCTGATATGCCATGTGTCATTACTGTTTATGATTATGATAATGAAAGAGTTTAACATCGCCAGGCATGTGGACACCGGTAAAAAAGACAACTTGCATTCCTCCACAAAAGTGAGCGTCTTACCAATATCAGAGTTGCAGTACGCCTCTTGCGGGTGTGATAGTCCGCACGAGCAAGCCTCTGTCAACTGGTTGATCTGAAGGCTGCCGAGGACGAGGAGAAGATTTAACAGCTGGTGGTACAGGGACTTCATGCTTGCACTTATTCTACACGTGGCAAAACTTCCTGGATAAAAGGCAAAGTTTCTGGTCGGCGTCGGATCCTTTGCGTAGTTGCTTTAGGTCCCTCTCAGGCGGGTTTTCCTATTCAAGCTTGGACTGTCACTGACTGACTGTGCTCTGGTGTGCGAGTCGCAAATTACATATAGGCGCGAGGAGCGAACGCCACCCACAATCTCTCGAGATTAGACGCGGACCGGCCAATCACGGCGCGATGATGCCATTTAAAATAACAGAGCTATGACATAGTGGAATTGACCTCACAGTCTCCGACTTTTTTGTAAAACCGACTTTTTTCTAAGTTTAGTTTTATCAGTGTTGTTCGCCTCAGTCAGAGACTAAACGGTTGGAAATTGGTGGCTGAATGGAAAGCTACATGATGGCAAAGCCGGGTGTGCGTAATTCTATCCATGACTGGAGGTTTCTCTGCTGTACTGCCATGTTTTCATATATTTCTGTCAATCACCTGGGTAATAGGATTTCTAGTTTGTCCATGATATTGTTAGATAAAATCTAAACTAGTATTTTATTAGATAAAATCTTGTAACTGGCAGGTGCCAAAACTGAAGGCGCGTAAATTCCTACTGTACAAATGAAAACATCTTTACTGTACAGTGTACATTTTACAGAATGGCATAAAACATTTTTCAAACTGAATGCTTTCCACTAAAAGCAGCCCAAAGCCCAGTAAAGGCTACTTACTGCTTTGTGCGTTTCCATGGTGATAAATGAATAATCACTTTCCATGACATGTAGTGTATGAGCTATGTGTTGACACATACATTATGCCCTTTGATCAGTAGTCTCATCATTCCAAACAGTCTTTTGTTTTTCATGTTACTCTTTGCCTTTGTCTGGTTGTGAGTGTATTAATACATTACTGTATTAATTTAGCCATGTTTATATTCAGCCCCTTTTTCTGTTGTTTCTTATGTCATGTTGCCAAAAAGGACCTGATGCCATTTAATGGAAACTACAGTAGTTCCTGGATTGATTACTCTAGGCAAATCCTATCCAATGAAAAGTTCAGCATAGTGGAGTCTTCTGGGAATGACATCAAGTGATGAATGTCGTTATATGACAAATTGTTGAATTAGTCAAATGAATCTTAATCATTACACCACCACCCCCCCCCGCCGACCCACCCCCCCCCCCCATCACCCACACACCCACCCCCCCCCACACACTCCACCCCCTCTCATGCTCTGTTATGTAAGCTTTTAAGTACTGCTGAAAAGATATTTCAGGGACCCCGATCTTTGTATGTTCAGGAACGCTCAGAGAATGTTAAGGATTGTGTAATTAGGCTGAAATAATCTACCACTGCTGAAGTGTGACCCCTCCTGCTAGTTCATTTAACAGAGTCCTCTGCAGCTAATGCATTACGTATTCAGTAATGTGGGTTAGGCCTACCGTTAGCTGCATTCTTCACTGAGCAATGGACTTTCATTTGCTGGTCTCGCTTCAGCGTGCAGGTCGTTCGGCGTCGGCTCATTGTCGTTTAGGATGACCTTCTCACCTTTCATATCAGCATGACTCATTTGCCAGACAGATGGGTCTTATCGTTAAGTTTCCATCTGATTTGTTTCAAACAATGACTCTTTTCCGACAATTACACATTGTAAGACCGTGTGTTGCTTTTAATGAGCTGTATGTAAAACCTTTAGGTTAGAAAATATACAAAAATTACAACAACGTATTACAGAAACAACAACAGGATGTGAAACAACTGTATCGGCATTGTGGCAAAAACACCATGAAGAAAGGAAAAATACACTAAGATGATGACATAACATGATCAATTTCTTTCCTCTAATCAATGCCGCCATATTTTCCAGACCGTGACTAATGACCTTTCTGAAAACAGAACCGAGTTCTACATAGTGTCCCTCATTCTAATAAGTTGCTGTGGTCACTTTAGTAACATGAGCTTTATTGCAGGCCTATGTCCTGATACTGCTTAAGATATACAGGAGGGAACTTGTAGATGAATTGATACATAAAAGACAGAATCGACAGTGACATTATTGTTGTAAACTGTATGTAAAGTATCTGTAAAGTATCTATCTATCTATCTATGTATCTATCTATCTATCTATCTATCTATAGCAGCTTTGAGGATTTAAAGAAAGTTGTGGTAAGCCTACTAGCTTTGCAAGGCTTTATCAGCCACCACTGTTCTGTTACTAATTTACACACATTCTGACTAAAAGCACTACATACTGTAATATCACACACACACACACACACACACACACACATTGTTTTTTGACGCGTGGCTGCAAAAATATAGCTGAAAGTGTATCGTACCTAATATTGTAACTAGTACACAGAGGATCATGGAAAACTATTGTTAGGAAAAAATGTGCTTAAATGAAATGATTGTTGTTGCCAAGTATATCCTTCCTGTAAACCTAGATGGAGAGTAAACGTATCAAGTATACCCTTCTTCCTGTAAACGTAGATGGAGAGTAAACGTATCAAGTATACCCTTCTTCCTGTAAACAT
>JAGFZM010001125.1:61745-81385 GCA_017657215.1 Limnothrissa miodon
CGTATCAAGTATACCCTTCTTCCTGTAAACATAGATGGAGAGTAAACGTATCAAGGGCATGCTGTGCCATGTTTGGCTATTGCAGCCTTTCCAGTAAAGGCCTAGCTTGTGCGCACATGTTTATCTGTGACCTCTCCAAATCTTCCTCTGCTTCTCTGCTACATAGAAAAGGCACTGCATGGACCTTGTGTGGACTCCATTTATTATAGTGCCTTTCTGCAAAGCACTTGGTAACGTGACTCACATTCACATATTCACACACTAGATGCAGGGTAGTAGTCTGCCTGCCCACTAGAGGTGATCTGTGGGTCTAGTGCCTTGCTTTCTCTAGCCACTTTCAATTTCAGTGAAGAATAACGACATTTACACATTCATTCATTCATTTATTCATGTCATGTCATAATGTAGGGTTCATTTCTATCCCTAAGATCTAACCGCATAATACTGCATAAATCAGTCAATCACAAGCTTGAGTTTTTGGCGGTTCAGAGGTTGGCTGAATTTGTCCGTCTTTAGCAGATAATCAACCTACTGCAAATGCATCGTTTCTGTGTGAAATTACTGACTGCTTACTGTGACAGAACGTGCCAGTGAACCAATCAGAGGTTAAAACTTCTGATTGTTTTCCTTAGATTACAGCTGAAAGTGTTCCTGACTGGAATCATTGACTTGGAACACCAGCGTTGTTCTTTTTTCTTCTGCACTTTAAGGAATAGCAGGACACACCTTTTCCGTATGGAACTGAGAAAAACAGGATGTTGATGCCCTAAATCGGAATGTTTTATTCTTTTGTGTGTGTGATGAAGGTTTTGACGTTTCATATTGACGTCAGTTTGACCCGGCTGAGGTAGAGAATGGGAATAGAAAAGTGTATAACATACGCATACACACACATATGCACACACACACACACACACACACACACACAGATTTACACACTGACATGGTCCCAGACAGAAAACCCCCGGCCCTTTCTGAAAATGACATCCGCAAAGTAGGCCACTCAGGAGAGAAATCAGAGCAGTAATGTGCTGCGTTTCATTTTAGCCTTTCTCCGAGTATAGGAGAGAAAAACGTAGCCTATTACTTTTATGGCTAGCGGAGCGGGCCTGCTGCCGCCCATTCCCTGGGGATGGAGAGGCCGGTATTGTGTTCTGGAGGTGTTTAAAGCGTGCATGGTTCTGTAATGACAAAAGGGAGCAGGGTGGAGTGATTCAGAGGAAATGCTTCTTGTCTGCCTCACAACCTGCTAAATGGAAAGTGGCCGAGGGGCAGCCGACTGGTGAATCCGCCGGAGGATGAGGAGGAGGACGCAGACGCTTTACAAAAAATGTCTAATTTTAAGAGGGAAGGAAGGTGCTTGGGAATCGCTTCTTGTGGAATCACTTTGAAATCCTCTTTTCCTGTGCAGAACACACACAAACACACACATACACACACCAGCCAAAACAAAAACAGGAAGGCAAACTCAACCTAAAATAAGAATTTTACCAAGGCAACCACCAACTTGAATGGCTAATATGATAACTAATGGTACAAAATGGTCATTAAAGGTTAAGGGAGTGGTGTAATACTTACAGGAAAAAAACATAGACATACCAGGTCTCAGGTAATGGTGCTGTTTCTCTAGGCTGTATGGCAAATCCTTTCTGCCATGGAAGATCTCATGTTGTTCTGACAGAGGGAGCTAAACAAACGTTGCTCATGACTACACATAAACCAAGGAACAGGTAGGAGAGCCTTGAGCTTTCTCCTGTAATGTGTCATTTAACCGTTGAGAACGTAATCTAAAGTTCTTGCATAGTGTACCTTTTTAACTATTGACTGTTTGGAAATAGAGCGTCCTTAAGACATGTTTTGCAACCTCATTGGTGAAGGTCCCGTAAAGGTCTGAACTATATTAAAGAATATGTTGGCAAAAGCTGGCAAACTCTGCATGGGCCATGCTGTGGCCATTTTGGCCGTTGCTAGGGCACTGAAATAGGACTTGGAACAATAACAATTTTTTACTACAGAGCTCACCTTCAATGTTGCAGAATAATTAAAATCCTCCCAATCCAATTTATATTACTAAACTAAAGAATACAAATCAGCGGTTATCATTTTAGTGTGTTACTGTACAAACTTGACAAGCTTGTAAGAAATAGGATTTCGGTTCCATTCTTTTTCTGTTGGTCCCTGGGACTTGGTTTCGGATCCTAAAAATATAGTATCTACTCCAATGGCGGGTGAGGTAGCCCTCATTCACCTTCGAATGAGCCATTTAATCATAAACGGGCTACATAGATAAATGTTGCCTGGTGTGGCTTTAAATATTTCATTCATTGTGATCATGCAAGTTTGTCTTGGTTTGACTGTAGCCGCATTCATTCATTCATTCAATCATGTCTGCTAATTGTGACAAAGATGCTGCTGTGAAGCAGCAACAGGAAGCTTGACTCCTGTAACACAGGGCAAGCCCTGTCGCCAAACAACGTTTGTGTCGCCACGGAAACAGACTCATCCCCAGACCTAGTGTCTGCCTCGTCATGCTTGCTCACTGTCTTAAACGCTGCAGTGTGACACATGGAGGAGCGGTTACAGAGGCCAGGAAACGTCAACGCTACCTCAAAGTGTTTGTCACGGTGAATTGACAGGCACTTTGTTTCAGACAACATCGCACACACGCATGCGTGCTTACACACACTCACACTCACTCTCTCACACACATACAAAAACACACAAGCAGACACAAACAGATGCGCGCACAAAAGGAAAAAAGGGTGACCTATAAAAATGTGAAAATCCTTTACTGAATGAATCAGAGAGACATTCAGGGCAATTGAGGGTGGCTCTAAACACATTTATTTTGAGACGAAGGCCGTTCACCTGAAAATCCTCCAAAACATGGGCTTCTTGATGTAACCTCGGTTCTCTGAGTGAATTCTTATCTGAGTGAGTTCTTATCTAGATCATATAAAAAATAAACACCTAATTCATCATGAGCAGGAATTGGTGAATAAATGGTTAATGTTGCCCAATACCTGCCTTACAAGTAATTTATATAGATATTAGGTACGTTATTTGCTAACATGTGAACCTTAAAATAATGTGTAACCAAGAGTATGGGCTAGAGTACGGCCCGTTTAGATGCATGTGGAGTCCCAGTACAATCTGTAGTCCGCGGCCTCTGGCCAAAGCCAGAGTACCAATGTAGTTTAAAAACACGTTTGTTCTAAATGCGTCTCGGTCTCCCACCACTGCGTGACAGAAGGGGAGAGGCCGAAGCACTTCCGTTCTCCGTTCCCCGAAAGCCGTCATGTCACTCGCGTCCACCCGTTTAGCGTGTGGTCAGAAAGACCCCAAATTAGTGTGCGGCCACAACTCCCCAAGGACAGTGACTAGCAGGCTAACTTTTGCATAGTGGGCTCTATGACGGAATGGAAATACAGTATATTGGTTATTGAGGATTCCAGTGAGATTTTTTATTTATTTTTCATTTGGTTTTTGCATGGTTAGGTTTGTTTTTTTTGAGTGACAACTGTTTGCTGACTCTAAACTTCAGAAGAAGACTTTCCCACATTCTTTGTTGTGTATGTAATTCCCAGACAAACTATATTAAAAGAAAGACAAATAAACACATAATGGAAATTTGAAATCAGTATGGTAGAAAGAGTATGGAGGGACATGTAATGTCCTAAGGGAGAGTATTTCTCAACTCGTCTTCCCTTATTGTATACTAAGACTTTAATAGAGCTATTACTAGTAAAATACAAGTGTGTAATTTATTAATTTTGTGTGGGGGCAAAGCTTCACTTTCACTTTCAGCACCTTTCCAGGAATAAAAGAAGATGTGCACATGGGTGGGCGCTCATTCCTAAGTATGTATGCGTGCACATATGTATGTGCATGTCGAGAAGGGTCTCCTCATTGTTCTCGGTTCGTTTCCATGGTGACTCAGAGTAAACAAATGCAGTGTAGGGGTCAGAAAGGTTAGGGTTTCACATGCGTCATTTGGAGGGAATACCAGGTGTGACCTCTCGTTAAGGATCACATGAAAGCCACTTTTGGGAATGATGTCAGTCCTCACACAAGGGGTGGTCGCAATTCCTGCTATTCACTCGGATCATTAGGGTATATCCTGTCTCAGCTTCTCTTTCTCTAGCCTGGCAAAGGGAATCCCCACTTCCTGAATCTGTGGTCACCTTATTAGCAGAAATGAATAAAGTAACATTAGTTGTTTGCCTTAAGTAAACTGACAAAGCTTTGTATGATTGGAAAATCCCAGCTTATTTAGTGTTGTTTCTTTTCTGAACATCATCTAGCATGCTGTTATTCCTGGTTACATTATTGTGATGGGTTGCTCTTGCCGTTATTTCTCTTATGCTGTATAACTGCTGTAGACCAGGGGTTATTTCAGCACGGTAGAGCCACCAACACAATAATCAATGCTTTTAATCGCATCGCTGGTTCAACTGCCCCTCAGCAGCTGATGAAACCGACCAGCAACTGCTTTCTATGACTTTCCGCTCTCTACAATGCGAGCTGTAGTGCAGCCTGTCATCCACCGCTTCCCAGCGTGACCAGGGTTGCAACACGCAGAGGTCAACAAGAGGAGGAACGAGAGGAGAAAAAAAAGACGAGAAAACATCTCTCTCCCCTCGATGTCAGCTCAAGTTCGCTTTCTTTGGCTAATCTTTTTCCTTTTTGTCTTTCTTTCTTTCTTTCATTCTTTCTTTCCTTTTTTCTTTCTTTCTTTTTGTCGGTGTGCATGTGTCTGAGCACTAGGCCAGGCTGCGCACTGCAGGGGTGTTCCTCAGGTCAGGTCAGATGGACAAACCACAGTGGGAGGTTCCCATCATGGACACAAATCGATTTCTATTTATTTATTTATTTATTTATTTATTTATTATTCCAGGGAGCACCTCCCTTTCGCCCCAGTTAGACAAACAGACCCCACATGCCTGGGAATGCCATGCCCTGGCTCTGTAAATTAGGTCATTTTCACTCCAAAGCCATGTGTGATTTTTTTTTTCTTTCGCAGGCCGTGGGTTGGTTGTTTCGGTCTCGTATTACTGGCCGTAGGTGACCCACAGATTGAGTGCTAATTGTCAAGGGTTTCTTTCCAAATGCTTTCCAGGAAAAACACATGGGGCCCGATTTTCAAGTTCAGTCGCGCATAGTTTTAAACGCAGTTGTCTTTGGGGGAGGGGCCAGCGCAGAGCGCTACAGTATATTGCCTGTAGGAAAACTGAACATCGCGCCTGGCGCATAGTTCAAATGGGTTGTCTTAAATGAGTAAATTAATCATGGGTGTGTTTGGGGCGTAGCATGTTACAAACCAATAAGAGTTCACACTCTCATTCCCTTTAAAAGTCCGGCGCATGGCGCATTTCATGTTCCATGGCATATTATATCTTGACAACGTACATTTCTGCCGAAAAAAAGAACGATGCGCTCGCACAAAATAGCAATGCGCAAGCACTGTGCGCCATGTGCAATATCGGGCCCCTAGTGTTGTAGACAGAAAGGTCACAATTATATTGTGAAAGCAGTGGATGTAGAAATACAAGTAGAGCAGACATAAAAGGTATAATTTGCAATTGAATGGTGCAATTTTTTGTTCATTTGTCAATTTCCTATGGCCTACGCAAAGCTAGAAATAATAGTAATGTAATGGAGAGTAATGTCACTAATGGATGAATGGACCGTGGACATGTGAGCCTTTGACTTTGGACAGATTCTCAAGGACCCTCCACTTCAGAGAGAGAGAGAAAGAGAGAGCAAGGGGAAGGGAGAGAAATGCATTTGAGAGTCCTTTGCTGTGATGTTTTCATGTGTAAATCAGTTTCTTTGGTTGCATGCTTGTTTTTGGAGTGTGCCAGAGCCTCCCGTAACCTTGGGATATTGTTGACATATTGGCTTTTGTTTTGACTGCTCTGTAAAATCCATTGGCCTGGACGCTGGTGTTTGCAATGCACACATCTAGTACCTTTCCAATAAACAATGTGTCCCTTCTACAGGCATAAACTAATGGCTGAACTGTAGATGAATCCTTATTGACATTCTGAATGGTTTTGCTATTTTGTTAACAATTAGCTAGTTAACAATTGACTAGTCAGGGGTGCGTTTCCCAAAAGCATTGTTGCTAACCAGTTAGCAATTAAGTTGGTTGGAAATGGGCAATTGCATTGCAACCAACAAAGTTGCTTACTTGGTTAGCAACGATGCTTTTGGGAAACGCACCCCAGGTCTATTAGTACTGTAAATGAATTAGCTCCAGTATATTGTGTAACTGGAAACTTGATGAATCGTTAACTAATAACAGACGTCTGGACTATAATTAATTTACATCATCAGAACATTTCCAGTTAGTTTGTTAACTCGGCATTAAACAAACCTTAGAAGCATCTGTGGGTGGTGATGGGTGTGGATCCCCGAGGTAAGCCATGGAAGAGTGCATATCCTTTCCCAGAAGGCCCCAAGAGTCATAAAGGGTTCTACACAAGCTTCTAATCCAACCTGCAAAGTTTTAGTGAATCACGTTTCGCATTCCTGTAAACTACCTGTGTCTTTACTGTGTTCACATCCAAGTCCAAACAAAAACAAAAACAGGATGCAGTGCTGTGGCCAAACTGGATACAAAAACAGTTCTGTCTCTCTTACTTGCTCTCCTTCTCTTTCTATGATATACTTGCTCTCTCCCTCTCTCTCTCTCTCTCTCTCTCTCTCTCTCTCTCACTCTCTCAATTCAATTCAATTCAAATATGCTTTATTAGCATGAGTACTAAAATACAGAGTTGCCAAAGCTTGGTAACATGGGGATGTCTCTCTCTCACTTGGTCTCACCACTCACCATAACTATCCACAGCCACAAACATAATGAAAATGATTAATAATGAGTCATGTATAAGTACAGTGTCATGAAATGTGGTAAATACAAACAGCAAATCTTACTGACAGCACCAGTGAGGTGACTGTAGAGGTGTGTGTGTGTGGTCGTGGTGATGAGTGGGGTTTTGGGAACGCCATTGATCTTAGGGCGCTTTCACACCACTAGTTTGATTCTTTGGTCCGCACCAGGCAATAACGTTATTACTATGTAGCATGTAGGCCACAGTGTGGTCTGCTTTCATACCGGCAAACGAACCAAAATTAGTCTGACGTTTCATCAGTGTTTAAGTTCAGGTAGAAATCTTGACGTTCAGGCATTGGTAGGCTACTTGCTCAGATCTTCATATATTACATTTTCTGTATTAGCCATTTTTAGCTAAATATTCAGTTCGAGAAAGTCACGGTTTCGTCTTGTGAACAATCTGCTGATGGACTGGAGTCGCACGTCATTTCAGTCAGGGAAGAAGGGCTATTTTCATGAATGTTGCCATGCTGGCTATGAGGCGAAGATTGCTGAAAAAAAATCCCACAAGGTTGGCTACTGTGTGTCCTGGGTTTTACTACAGAATCTGTTATGCAATTGTTATGCTGTTGGCTATGGTGTGGGCCCGAGTTCTCGTTCTCAGAGGGACCGCACCAGAGTTTGGCCTTTGGTGCGGAGTCAAGTGGACCGAGAACACCTTTTTTTGGAGGTCTCGGACCGCTTGATTTAGTGCGGGTTCGAGTGCAATTGATGCTTTCACACCAACGCAAACAAACCGAACTAAGAGCTTTTGGTTCGAATGAAACGTTTGGTGTGCACTAACTGCTGTTGGTGTGAAAGCACCCTAAGATGAATAAAAAAATTCAGAACCAGAGGCCATTTGCTTTTCCCAAGAAGCCTCTCAGAGACTTAAGAAGTCACACCAGTTCCCGCCACCACACTCCTTCAGCTCCAGACTTCTCTAGTAACAATTTCCTGAGTCACAGTGTGCGCCTCAGTCACCACTTATAAGCTGTTACAGCACCCGCACCCTCTCTGAGCTTAATTAGGGTCGTCTCGCACACCCCCCACTGACCGCCTGTGCGGCTACTGTTCCCGCAACCATGACAACCATCATGCGTTTTTGTTGTTTTTTTTGGGGGGGGGTTGGGGGGTTCAGGGTGCAGGTAAGTGCAGTTCCTGTTGCTAGCGCTCCACTTGAGTCAGAGAGAGAGAGAGAGAGAGAGAGAGTATGATCAAAGGCGTGGAGGCCAGCTGTTGAGAAGGAGTTTCCCATCTGCCTTATGCTAAAATTGCAGGGACCGGCTCTGCAACCCAGCTGTTCCTGAGCACTTTCAGCTGCTCTGATGTTCTGATGTGCCTCTTAACCTAAAACTCGGCCTTAATTGGAAGCAGTCAGACAGAAGCAGCCCCACCATCATGTGGGACTCTCTCTCTCTGTCTCTCTCTCTCCATCTCTCTCATTCACTCCTCTCAAGAGGGTTGAAGAACTTCCTCCTCTGTCCAGACAAAGTGTGGCAGTGTGCTTTTGGGTCCCTGAGACTTCGGTTTTGTCTCACTATCAGTTACCAGGTGCTGTCACTAATCTGTCTAGTCGTGTCTTGACCAGAATTTGCTTTCCAGCAAATAGGCACACAAAGGTTTTGCCATTAGTCCTCCCTGATACCTGGCGTTTTGTTTCCTAGACATCATGTTTGGACAGGAATGACAAGCAAGCATGACCAGTTTTCTCTTACCGGGTGTTTCTGCCCTTAGTTTGTTGACTAAAGCAAATAATTTATTATTAGTATGTGTAGTTTAATGCACAGTAATTAAAATGCCCAAATTTTCACACACAAAAAATGTCATTGTCATAGTGGCATATTCACACTTTGGCCAGGTGTGGGTGTGTCTTATTGTTTTTGATGCTTGCTGTAATTATCTAACTATCTAATTAAATTCAATCAATTTACCATCAGTCAGATTTAGTCATTGCTCCACTGCAGTCATCAATCTTGTTTTTTTAGCAGCTACGTCCTGGCATGTTTGCAGACTCCACTGAATTCTCTGACTGCCTTGTTAGGGTGTAAACAAAGTTACGAAACACCTGCTCTCGCAAACTCTCGACATCTCTCTTTCTCTCACTCCAGCTCCCATTTTCTCTCTTTCTCTCTCTCTCTCTTTCCTATATTATCTCATTTCAGTGGGTGCACATAAATCTTCATTAGCAGTGCCAGATAGCGTTTCACTTTCACTGCTTTACTTGTTAACTGCCAGCACTTCTGTGTGACTCTGTGTGTGTGTGTGTGTGTGTGTGTGTGTGTGTGTGTGTGTGTTTGCATCTTTTACGTGCCTTAAGTGCCTGCATTTTCCCTTTTCACACATTTTTTACACCTCGGTCCAAGTCGTTGACGGGATTTATGGACATCTTTGTGTTTTTAACAACATCTCCAGACGGCACCAGCCAGAATAGGATCCCCCGCGACACCCCCCTCCTCCCCCATTTCCCCAATATCACATCACTGTGTTGGGTGTGTGTAAGGACGCAATCATTTCCCCAACTCTCCTCATAGTAGTTACCCTGAAACATTCTTTAGCACCTAGCCAGAGAGCATTGCATTCTAGAACTGCTGTTGCCTAGAGATGGTCTAAGGAAGCTGGATCAGCCAGGACCCAAGTACTAGTTAGAAATTACAATATCTGTCAGATCTCAGGTACAAAATAATCAATAAAAAATGCTATCAAGTGGCTTGTAAATTCGACTACCTGCCTGCAAGGGAATAATACGTTTCTAAATGTTTTAAAGAACAACCTCTGACCTTTAAACAAATGGCAACCTCTGAACAAATCATTGCTTCAGCCTCTTCCTGTTTTGGGCTATTTGTGACATACACAATAGTTACATGGTTACAAGGTCAATATTCAGTTATGTGTTATGACCACAACAGGTTATTTATTAGAGTTGACATTTGGATTAGACCGTTGAGTCTGAATCAGAGCTTTGTTTTTGGTCTAAGGATGCTAGCCTCACAAGAGTTAGGCAAACCTTGATGACAAAAACTGATCACTGATCTGGGTCCTGTAGTCTGTGCCACAGTGAAGTGGGGGTAAAATATAGACTCGCTAGAAACTCCTGTCTTGTCATTCACTCACAGTAAGACGAGAGAGGCTGGTAGTAGCGGTGGAGAGAAATGGACTCCTGCTTTAGAAGTCCCACCTACTGCGTTTAATCGGTTAGCCTCCTGCTCCCTCAAAGCTCGTGGCGTGATCACACACACATGGCTAACACACTTAACTTATATGAAAACAGATTTAGACACAGGTGTATGTGTTACAGAAGTACATTTTACATAATCAGAGTCAGGTCTACGGCCTTGGGCTGCTATGCCACTAGAGCCTTTGACGCGCTTTTAAATTCACTAACAGTCAGGAACTTTGATGGAGTGAAAGACAGACTGACTTTTGAAGCTGCTTCTATCTGTCTGTCTAAAGCAGGATTTCTGAACAGGTGGGTCTGAACCCATATTGTAATCAAATGTGTGCAGTAGAGAAGTAGATTCACAAATGTTATAAGAGGCCCTGTAGCCAATCGCTCATTAATAAAATGTAAAAGAATATGCTATTTGTTCAGTGAAGGCCCAAACCTACTGGCGTCCCAAGGTCAGTCCACTTAAAAAGTATTGGCGTGGGGGAGCCATGGCATATTTGGTTAAGGCACCATACCATAAATCAAGGGACCCGGGTTCAAGTCCGACCCTAGGTCATTTCCCGATCCTACCCCATCCCTCTCTCCCACTCGTTTCCTGTCCTGCTCTTCACTGTCCTAAAAAAATTCTTTTTTTTGGGGGGTGGCTCTGTGAGCTAAGGCGTCATACCACGAATCCGGTGACCCGGGTTCGAATCCGACCCGAGGTCTTTTGCCGATCCAACCCTATCTCTCTCCCTCTTACTTCCTGTCAATCTCCACTGTTTTATCAAAATAAAGGCAAAAAGCAAAAAGCAAAAAAAAAAACACTGGCCTAAAGGACGCTGACCCAGCAAAGGGTTTTTGTGTGTATGAGGACTGTGTGTTTGTGTGTGTGTGTTTGTGGTTGTGGTTGAGGTACACAACAACGGAAGGCGTGGTGTCCCTTCACCACACACCCTTCACCATAGGCAGCGGATGTGGGCCCGTTGTGTTCAATTAGGTAAACACAACGTTTCATCTCTGACATTGGCTCCTTTACAGCTATGTGGTGCACCTTTGATCTCAGGAGTCAGAAAACTGACCACTAACCAGCTCAAGATCGTAGTATGTCGGTAGACGTGACCCCCACGTAGTCCCTCTGGACTTCGGGGAGCCTCCTCACCAGAGAGGCATGTCGTGACGGATTTGCAAGCAAAAAAAAAGCTTCCACTCTGGAAACTTACCCTCTTGTAAATAGACACTGTTCTGTGCCCCCGACAGCTGTTTCCTTCATTGAAACAGGGGGGCCCGGCTAGGACAGATCATAATGAAAGCCAGACTAACCCAAATTCCCTGACGATAATTACGCTGAAGCCCATTAGGCTGCTGTAAAGGGGTTTTGATGTAGCACAATGAAATGCCAGAGACACAGACTGTGGTGGCTGTGAGCAGAAGACGGCCATTAAACGTTCTGAACATTGTGTCTGGTCGCTGATGGAAACACTGGGTCATTGTGATGTCATTTCACGTCCAGTCCTCACCTCTTTGAGCCCCTTGTGAGTTTTTTGCAAATTGCTGGCGAATGGTCGACAGGATTAACACATTTTGTGTGGCGCTCTTTTTTTGTCTCATGTGTGCCATATGGCTTTAAATTGTGTTCATTCTGTCATATAACTAGATTGCTGTCTGAAGCTATGAGTAACTAAGTACATGGGTTATGGGTTATTCCAGAATGCCCACCTACTCCTGTAGAATTTGACCTTTAGAAGAGAGATATAAACGAATAACAACCATAGCGCTGTCTCATGGCCTTCTCTGACCGGTGGGGTTGTGAAAGTCATGTTGTGCAAGTGCACTGTAATGCAAGATTGTGTTGTGATGTCACAATGATGATTGTGTTGTCATCATGTCATCCCATCCACAGTTTGTCTGTGTAGTTCTACAACCAGAAGGTTCTTTGTTTGCCCCAGTGGACACCCCTTAAAACAATGGATAGTCTACATAAACCATAACAATGAAGGCACCATCACAGTAGTCTTATGCAGTCTGTTGAGCTGTTTGAATGTGTTGACAGAGGAGTATCTGGAGAACCTTATTTTGTGTAAAAAAAAAAAAAAAAAAAAAAATTATGTAGGCCCAAAATCTGTAATTGTAAAACATCCATCTTAGCCAACTGTACAAGAGTTAAAGCTTTGGAAATTGCTGTTTGCGAGAAGTAGTGGAAAATATAATATGTATGCAAATCCGATCCATTTTCATATGACAAAAAAAGGAGAGAAAAGAAACTCATCCCTTGCTGCTGCCCATCCGTAGGATCCACACACATTTCTAAAGTTAAGTTTGCAGACTCACTGTCTGAAGTCGCCACTGTGCAGACATGGTGCTGGCTCTCGGGGGCCAACCTATGATTTGGTTGGCCGCTTCCGTTGCCAGGGTTTCCTCCAGTCATGGCCGCTGACAGACACGCAGCCCCTCTCAATCATTATCCAGCTATGCACGTCCAGCGGGTGGAAGGGATGCAATAATAAATCACACACACACACAAAAAGTAATAAATGACAAAAGATGTTTCCGCAATGAGAGAAAAGGTTGGTGTAATGCCGTTTTAGTGGAAGTGCTTAACAATGCAACTGAGCCTCAGAGGAACCAAATCTGTTTAGATTTAGGCCAGTCATGCGCTAATCTATTGGGAGATTCACATTCAATAGTTTGTATTTAAGGACCTTCAGGCTCTCAAGGGTTTTACTATTTGCCAATGTGCCAAACTCATGCCTTGCCAGTGAATACTGGTGTTTACCAAACCTTTCCCACTGCCTTGATTTAAGACCTGCATCGGAGATATGTGCATTCATTTTGTGTTTGTATTGGTGAGAGAGAGAGAGGGAGAAAGTGAGCATGTGAATGAGTGTGTTTGGGAAATTAAGAGAGTGTAAGTAAATGTGTGTGTGTGTGTGTGTGTGTGTGTGTGTGATAGAGAGAGAAAGTAAATGTGTGTGTGCGTGTTTGTGAATGTGTCAGCCCTAGGTCACTTTCAGACAGAAAGAGAAGCTGTGATAGGATAGGTTATAGGTTAGGAAATTATGTAGCTACAGGCTAAATAGTCGATGAAACTCAACATGAAACTCATGACCCCTTTTGAGTCATCAAGCATTGGGTAACAAACAAATTGCTGTATGAAACTAACTTTTTTTAGTTGAAAATGTGTATTTTTAGGAAATCTTCTTGCCAAGTGTGGTTGGTTAACACTGAATTACAGTATAAATAAGAAACCTGCTGCTGTTTTTGCTGCTGGGAGATTTCCATATCTGGACAGTACATACTGATGTGAATGAGAGTGAAGAGGCGTTTCAGTTGAGCCAATAAAATTTATAACAGAATAAAATAATACAACAGATGAGAACGCACTTACCTACTATATGCAACTTTCTGGATAGTGTTTTTTTCTGTGTTGCTTTTTGGTAATAGCCTATGTATCAAAATGAATGACTGGAGAATTTCGGATGATGTCAATCGCCTGCAATATCTATATGTATCTATTTTAGTCAGTGGAATTTGCAGTCAAAAACGCAAAAACTAATAACCTTTGGATAAAAGCTGATTTTATAAATATGTATATATTGCTCCTCATGGCCTAGAGTCATTTCAGCCAGGCCTCAAGCGGCAGGTGGCTTCAAACAAGTGACCCACCCAATCATTTCGCTCCGAAGCAAACCCTCCTATCCTGGCCCACTGTGGGCTTCATGTGTCCGTTTCATGTGGACGGGCCTTCGTTCGGACCCTTTCCAAAACCCCAGTGGGTCCTGGTCCCCTCGCTCCGCTCCGTCTGTCAAAGTCATTGGGCCACCATGCGTAGCCTTGATGTGGCTTGCGTCTGGGAAGCCCTACATGTACATGAGCACTGGGGAGATCATAAAATTGGGTTTGGATGGATGGATGGATGGATGTGCCATTTGTCCCTTCTGAACTACCATACCTCCCATGAATGCAGTACTGAGTACTGTGAGTTTAATTTCATGGACATCAGTCAGGTTTTTCTTACTAGGGTCAGTGGGTTTTCTTTGTGTGTGTGTGTGTGTGTGTGTGTGTGTGTGTGTGTGTGTGTGTGTGTGTGTGTGTAAAAATGTAAAGGGGTTATCCAAAGTCAGTCTCGGCCTAGTCCTTATTGAGTTTGCGGGTTGACTTAACCTAGGGTACCCTACCCTGGTCTTTCCCTTGTGCTCCATTTCATATTTCATACACTGTAAAAAAAAAATAAAAAATTCAGTCGACAGAATTAATTATCTCAAATTTGGTCAACTGAAAATAGGAAGCCCAGACACTAACTTTTTGAAGTCGAAAGAGTGTTTTTTTTTTGTTTTTTACAATGTACTCAGGCTAACACTAGCACTGTAGGAAGACGTTAATCAAGCAGAAGTTACAGTATGTAGGCAAGGCCAGGCTAACTGGCCCCAGAACTTTCCATTCGAATCTAAAGTCTAAAAACAGGCTATTGTGTCCCATGACGGAAGGGAATGTGTGGGTGCATTTACGGGCATCCCCACTTTTAGCATCCCAGCAGGGAATAAGGAAAGCACAAGCAAAAAATGTATCAAGTGACTGACAATGTTTAATCCCCTTTGCCTATTTGCGTAAGGCCTGCGCGGCCCACTCTTTTATTCAAGGCTTCGGAATGTCGCAGAAAGGTGTTTTGAGGTTACCAGACCATGACTCACACACTCCTGTCGTTTGGAATCGCCTCATGTTTGTCTTGCTGGCTCTCTCACACACAGGCACACACACTCCCTGTCTCAGACACATACACGTACACACACATGCGCACACACAGGCAGGCAAAAACTCATGTATTTTCATTTAAAAGGTTTCCCCGAAGTATTTCCACAGTATGTCCTATTTACGTTGTCTACCCATTTGGCAGTTTACTGCAAACGACGGAAAACTCATTGAAAAATCTCGCTCTCTTTTGGTGAACACCGTCTGCATACCGTAATTGCCTTTTTTATTAGGTAGTATCCATTACATAACCACATAGGGTATTCTCCATTACTGGTCAGACCAACATATGGCAGTGTATACAAACACACACACACACACACACACACACACACACACACACACGTTTATTAGGTGAGTGTTAAAATTTACACACGTCTAATGTCAACTTTAGAGAGGAAAAAATCACTTCTAAAAAGTTTCCCAAAACATCTGGTAAATGCATTATGTGTGTGTATGTGTGTCACCAGTGCAATGTTTAAAAGTCGTGATCTTGTTTTCGAAGGTATAATGTATGAGCGATTTAATAGTTTCCCTAAAGAATGTGAGTGGCACATTATACTCACTTTCTGCCGTTCCTGTACCACAAAGTCAAATATGGATGAAAATATATAACTTGTTCTTGCTGTGTGTGTGTGTATGTGTGTGTATGTGTGTGTGTGTGTGTGTGTGCAGTAGTAGCAGGCTACTATAACTACTATTGTACTACTACTACTACTACTGTATTCTACTACTATTATTACTACTACTAATTACTACTAATAATAATGATAATGTTCAGCTGTTGTGATACCAGCTATGTGCCAGTGTGTCCTGTCTAAAACGTGATGCAGTCAGTCCTGTGCCCGGTGTCCACGTGCTTGAGTTCTGCGTCCCCACATGACAACTGTTTAAAGCCCTGTGGTTTCCAAGACGGTGTTCCCAGACCATCCTTCTCCGTCTACTACCCACTCTGTTTGTTCCCACACACACACACACACACACACACACACACACTCAAAGTCCTTTTCCAAGGATATTTTTCCATAAGACAGTCTTGGCACAGCTAGCAGTGCCGTGCACGTGAAAAGGGAATGCCTGCTTGCAGCCAAGCCGCAGGAGTGGGTATGGTCTAGCCCGTAGTTGGTGACACCCTCTTAGACATTAGACAGGTCCATCCGCCGCAGGGAATTCCCAATTCCCACTCATGGTTAAAATGCCGGGATTGTCAACTCCCTTTGTGTGTTGTCTCATCCTCCTGCTAGGTTGTGCCACCTCTCTCTCTCTCCCACACACACACACACTCACTCTCTTTCACACTAACCCGTTTTCTATGGATTTTCAAACAAATGAACTTTTCAGTCAAATACATGTTTAGCATGAACTTGTGACTACAAAATCAGCAAGTTTTCTTTCAAAACGAATTCTTTTTTTGATGGAAAAAGAGCTTCTATCTCTCTTGACCCCAGTCTTTCTCTGAGTGAGTTACTCACATGGGTGCCATATCCCATTGAAGGGCCATGTGCACACTTGCATAAGTCAAGCAAGCACTTCTCCATCCCTTTTTTGTTTTGTTTTGTTTTGTTTTGCTTATTTTGGTTGTGCTCAAACACTAAATTTAATCTTGTGAACTGTGCAGAGGTTATGCTTTCATGGTAGCTATGTGGTGTGGTTTCTTCTTCTTTACAGTGTGTGTGTGTGTGTGTGTGTGTGTGTGTATGTGTGTGTGTGTGTGGGTGTGTGTGTGTGTGTGTGCATGCACATGCATCTGTGTTTGTTTATCATTACTTTAAATTAGCTGATCCGACCCAATCTGTCAACTTGAATATTATGTGTATGAGTAAGTGTGTGTTTGTGTGTGTGTGTGTGTGTGTGTGTCTGTGTGAGAGAGAGAAAGAGGGTGTGTTTGTTTTTGTGTGTATAAAAAGCACTCTTTTTTGACAGTTTCCCTTGTTTAGTCTGTCATCATGATCATATTTCACACAAATTGAGGACATGATCCTAAATTAGACCTGACCAAAGATGGCTTGCATAATAACAATTAAACACATTTTCAGAAGGGAGTTACAAAATCCCCACGATTCAAAGTGATTATTCGGTGACACCCTGCATTCCATCGGAACTGATAAACGATGGAAAAAAGCTGACAGGGCCAAGAATGCCTAGGGTGGGGTTCCAAGTTCTAAAGCCTGGCTCGGAATGCCCAGGGTGTGGTTCCAAGTTCTAAAGGCTGGCTCTGCTTCTGAAGTGTGTGAGAATGAAGACCGGGAACATAGATAAGATGGCGGCTCTTCCTTCTCCTCAGTCTTCTCAGAGATAATCTGGGCTGCCCTGCTGGACTGTGTTGTGACCTCAATGTTTCTCACTTTGCATGTAAACAGGCTGCTAGTTGTTGGTGAATATGTGGACCCTAATCTAAAGTGACACTGATTTCTGCAGTAGGTAGCCGTGTAATAAGAGAGATAACGTTCTGCAAGGTGGTTGTTATTCAACCACATGATGCAAATAGGCGTCACTTTGAATAGAACTCTCTGCTAAATACCAGTCAACTTTAGTTGATGCTATAAAAAGTTCAGAGATGACAGCGGGTGATCGTTAGGGAATGTGAATGACGGAAATATTTTTCATGTGACCAGACTAATCAAAGATGCCCTATAGCACACAATGGCTGATGTTTTATAATATCTTTTAGAAATACGGTTTAGAGGCAACCAAAGTATTAAGAGCTAAAAAAAAAGTTTGTAAAATAGATACGATAGGACTTCCCTTTTTGTTTGTGCATTGTTTCTAGTTCATTGCTAGTTCATTGCTTCTGTGGTAATTTTTGGGATAGTTTTGGGACACTTTCATTTATTTATTTCATTTACATTTCTGTTATATATGTTAACGTATTTGGACAAGTCTGTCTTGTTCAGACAACATAGAGTTGTGTTGAGTTCTATTAGCACGAAGGTAAAAAATAAGTTAAAAAATGAATGAAAATGACAACATTATGGGTATAAAATCTCCTTTCACATCTTTATCTGTATCAGTACATAAATTAAGTGTAGATGAGTTACAGCTGAGTTAGTTTTGTGCGCACCGTAGGGGCTTGATAGTGCAAACATTTTCCTTGCGGAGAAATACTCGCCTCCTTTGAGCTATTCTCTCTCAAGACTTCATTAATTGCGACAAGATGGCACTGAATGAGTGTTGCACCACACAGAGAGACGGTCACGGTTGTTTCCAAAGCCTTAAAATAGAAAAGAAAAATGAGGTTTTACTTATCCACTCTGAAAAAACCTCCCTGGGTAAGCATCTATATTCCTAACAAGACAGGTCATCGATCACAAATGGATGTCGTGGGGTGGCAAGTTTGTTTTAGGGGGATGTTTGATGTCATCTGTTGATGTTTGGCGTCATTTGCAGATGCGTGTGAGGTCAGGAGACTATGGAAACCATGGAGCAGAGCGGGCCAAAGCCCATCCTTGTGGTCCATAGGCTGTGGTTAGGCTGTTTCATCATTTTCCCAGAGTTCCCTCATGCTCTCCATGGACTACGTGGACTCCGAGTCTATACTGTTTCAATGGTAGTCAGCTTCAAACACCCCATCGATTGTTTCTTCTGACCAAATATGGTTTATTGACCTGAGAGCTCTATTGATGTTGTCATAGAGAAGTTCTTCTTCTTTTTTGTTAGTCATCGTACGGTACAGACCTCTTAAGATGTCTGTACATCACCCACGCATCTCACACTAAAGTGAGTTTGTAAGGTCTCAACAGGCAAATCCAGTGTGTGTGTGTGTGTGTGTGTGTGTGTGTGTGTGTGCTTCCTACATGTGGTTGACGGTGTCCTCTCTCTCTGTTTGTGTTCATCCCTGCCTCTCCAGCAACCTACGCCAACGTTCCCTGTGGTTGTGAAGATGGGTCACGCACACGCAGGCATGGGAAAGGTAAGACCCCCACCCCTAACCCACTCCACCCCACCCCAACACCACCCCCACACCTCCGTCATGGTCATTAACAAGGCTGGGAAAACTTATTTCATGTGTAAACATCCATCTTAGATCTAATAACATGGCAAGAAAGAAGAGTCAGTGAGAGACAGAGAGCAAGATTTGGACAGATATTGAGAGAGGCGAGAGAGAGACGGAGAAAGAGAGGGAAACCAAAACAAAGAAAGAGAGAGACGGAGAGAGAGAAGAGAGAGAGATACAGAACGAGAGAGGGAAACCAATCCAAATGTATTATGCCTGAAGGAGGTAATTCATTTCTTTCCTGCTTAGCATGACTGGATCGTGTGAAGTTATAATTATTATATCAGGCTTTCTCTCTCAATCTCTCTCAAACCCCTCCACAGCCCCCAGTGGTCATTTACACTTTCTCGACTGGGGAAACACACACACACACACACACAGCACCCAGTCAAACACACAGAGAGGAGAGGTACACACCCAGGGCAGTGGGCTCCCTGCTACAGCGACGTCTGGGGACAGATATAGAAAAAGAGTCCAGCCGTTCCATGGGTCCTTTGGTGTGGATAACGTGATCCCTGAGAAGACTGTTAAGATATAATAGCAAGCTATGGGTGACAGGAACAATTAAGACTTAAGATAAAGATGTGCACTTAGAAAAGGAAGTTGTGCGTTGAAAGTTGAATTAAACTGAAAACAAATAGAATAAGGAAATGAAATCTGAAGTTGGTGGGGATTAATGTCAGTATAAAAACAAGTTAGAATGAGATCTGACGGAACAACAGACTCTTTTTGAGGCCACGATATATTGGAGAGAGGCAGTCGTTCCAGCTTCAGTAAATAACATTAGGTTACCCACCACTCCATTTCAAAGACTTTCTCTTGGCTCTTGTCAAGGCAAACACACATACTTGCAGTCTCCCAGTGGCAGAACACAA
>JAGFZM010001125.1:81785-92641 GCA_017657215.1 Limnothrissa miodon
TTGCCTTGACCTGCTATGAAATGTTTTGAAAAACTTTTGTAAAAGTATTAATCAGAACAGAGAGTCTGCTGGACCAACTGTTTTCAATCTTGGAGATGACATCGGGAAGTTAAACGTTAGACGACACTGTTATCGTGAGAAGGGGTTAATTGCAGGGCCTCTAAGAAGCAGGGTCATGTTGGCATGGGCCTCACGTGTGTGTGTGTGTGTGTGTGTGTGGGTTACACCTGAACCACTGCTGTTATCTATGCACTCTACCCACAAGTTTGACAACGAGAACCTATAAAGATGTACAAAACAAATATAGATACACACAGACACACACACATACACACACACACACGCGTTTTGTTTGACAGATGACAAACGTCTATAGAGGGTACATGAAATGCACTTAGTGGCGCTATTCAATGTGTGTGTGTGTGTGTGTGTGTGTGTGTGTGTGCGTGTTTGTGTGGGAACAGTAGAGGACCCCTGGGCCATGGCCAAAAGTACACTCATGGACACGTAGGCGTGCACCCACACACACACACACACACACACACACACACTACCACCGCCGCCATGACTGGCGCTATCATGAGTGGGCTCCCCCTTGTCCTAGTGAGAACTGGAAGTGCTTCAAAATTCCAGTCAACCTCCGCCTTGAGCGCTCCCTGTGAGACTTCCCTTGATCCCTTTGACCTCTGGTGTCAAGCACAGAAGAGTGAGGGGGAGAGAGAGAGAGAGTGAGGGAGAGAGAGAAAAAAAGAGAGAGGAAGAGGAGAAGGAAATGAGCTTACGCGTGCACATGTGAGAGAGAGATGAAGGAGGAAAGAAAGAAAACAAAAGTGCACAACACAAAGAGATGTGCAAGTGATATAGAGAAAGAGCAACAGACTGAGAGAGAGAGAGAGAGAGAGAGAGAGAGAGAGAGAGAGTCGGGGAGAGGGAGATAGACGGAGAAAGAGAGGGAGACAGACGAAGAGAGAGAGAGGGAGAAAGATAGCAAATGGCAGATGGTCTTGGAAGCCAGCCACCCGCTGTTCTGATGTTTTCAGTGCTCCTCTTACCCTCTGGACAAACTGTGCCTCACTCTGCATCCCAGGGAATCCCCTCCGACACTCCTCTCCCCCTCTCCTCCTTCCTCCATAAACAGGACAGGGAGCGGCCATCTACATTCATTAATTACTTCGAAGTTCACAGCTCCCCACAGGGGAGAGGAAAAGGTATACTTTTAATCAGCGGCCATCCTCCCGATGGGACTGAAACCCGTGACCCATTGTTCTAGTCTTTGGTGTTCATTGCAGAGGAGGTGGTGAAGTGCACAAATGCTTTCCCACTGAACCTGAAGCTTTGTTGTAGGCCTGGTGTAGGACTCAACACAAAGAGGATTTATCTCTCGCGCGTGTGTGTGAATGTTGAGCCAAGTGTTACACTTCTGTGGGCCTGTGATTCTATCAGGGTCTTAGTAAGTCACGGTTCATTGTATCCGGTGTCTCCACAAACTGCAAGAAAGGCAGTTTTTTAATTCAAGAAATAACAGAAAGGTCTAAGTGTAGATGTTGCATTATGGGTAATTAGTATCTGTTTTGTGATTATTGGATTGGTCAATTCATTGGTCAGTTCACTGATCAGTCCAAAAATCACAAAACAGATACTAGTAATTACCCATAATGCAACACCTCCACCTAAGTACCAGAACAGGTACTGTGTATTTCCCCAAAGATCTGAGCATTGCTGAGTATTACTGAATGCTAAAAAATACTTCTGTTTCTCTCTCCCTCTACCTCTCTCTATTTATCTCCCACTTTCTGTCTGTCCCTCTCTATCTGTCTTTCCCATTCTCTCGCTGTACGTCCTTCTCTCTCTCCCCCTCTTACTGGTCCCTGACATCGAAAAGCCCCATTCCCTTTTTTTCCCCCAGCAGCCGTGGTAGTCAGTGCACCTGTCTGGGCTTTGGCACTGCGTCGTTTGTCTTCTGTACATACCTCTGCCTACTCTTCCTCCTCTGCCTCTTCTTCCTCATCTTCCTCCTCTGCCTCTTCTTCTTCCTCTTCCTCCTGCTCCTGATGACATTAACAGCCAGTCTCTGAGAGCCAGGCAGCCTGTGTAAACATATTTCCACGTTTCACAGGGAATCACCTGGGACCCAGTTAATTCCATAGCTCGGTCCTCTCTCTTACCTTCACACACACACACATGTAGACACATAGACACACACACACACACACACACACTTACTCACACACATGGAAATACATTGGCCAAAACCCACAGGGGCTAGACCATACAGTACAAAGAAACATACCCAGACACGCACACACACACACACACATGAAAATGTATTGTCCTAAACAAACACGGGCTGGATCATACAGTACAAAGAAACATACCCAGACACACACACACACTCACACACAGACATGAACCCACACAATTTCACTTACATTGTCATCTTCATGTTGATTTAGTCCATCTTTCCATGTCCCTGTTTCCCTACCTCATTTTTCTCAGTCCATCTCAGCCTTGTGCTGCGCTCACACGCTCTCACCTCCTCTTCTCTCATTATCTTTTCTTCCTCTGTCAATCTCACCCACTACCCTCTTTCTTCCACTCCCCCCCTCCTCTTTCTCTGGTCTCACTTTATCATCCCTTACACTCTCATGCTCCTTTCTCTCACCCCTCCCCCCCTCTCCACACACTCATGTATACACACACACACAGACACAAATATACACTTGCACACACATGCATACAGACACACACAAAAAGAAATATACCAATGCAGACACACACACATACACACACACACACACTTACACCAGCATCAGCATCACCAGCATTAGTGGACCAGAGGGCACCTCATTTCACACACACACACACACACACACACACACACACCAGCATCACCAGCATTAGTGGACCAGAGGGCATCTCATCTCAGCATCGGTCATCCCAGCTGGCGCCAGACCCTTGGCACCTCCCTATTCATTTCCACCCAATCACACAACCCAGAGCTCTCATCTCTCTGGGCCCAGAACATTAGAGCATTATACTCTTTATCTGTGTCTGTCTCAGTACCAACAGATCCAAACCAGATCTATCCAATTCAGTTTCATTTAGATAGTGTACGTTCTCTGGGACTGATGAGGTTACAGTATATCAATTCCACATTGCATTTATAAATAAGGCCCCAGGTCCATAATACACTCCACCCCACCCCAAACTTAACCCACCTCACCCACCCTGGCATTATAATCATGGGGCATGTGGAAAGATAACATTAACCCTGCATGAAGCAATAGGAGGGTTGAAGATGCTTTTTACTACTGTAGGTTAGTCTGTGAAGATTCTCATTCATTCAGGTTCTGAATGAAGTCCAGTTGCCTTAAACTAAACACTATGACTACAGTGGGTTAGAGAAACATGCTAATTTGTAGGCTAATAATCACACCAGCCTGGATAATCAATAATGGCAATAATAGGTCAGAATGGGTGAGTAAAGGAGCTTGTTGGACATCATCAGTATAACTAGCTTAAAGGGATAGTTCGGTTTTTAACACATTGAGCCCCTTTCACAGGTTGTCTAAAATGAAATAAAGTGGTTGACACCAAAATCTTGATGATTGCTCCTGTCTCGGGTATTTGGGAAATATAAAATTGCCTCTGCCTGCCTTTAAAATGGCCAGCAATGGGCATGTGTTGTTCTATCCTTAAAACACTGGTTTTAAAAAAGTGCTACTCATGAAGTGATTAGTGGCGTTTGCTGATGTTCCAACCCAAGTATCGTAGCAAAATACAGTTTCTGTCATGTTTTATTTTCCATTTTGTAAGTCCCATAGGGATCTATTTGCTCCTTCATATAAACAAAGTGCCAAATAAAACTTGACGGAAGCTTTATTTCTCTATGACACATGTTTTGGAACATCATTGAGCACCACTAACCACTTGGTGAGTAGCACTTTTTTAAAACCAGTGTTTTAAGGATAGAAACAACACATGCCCATTGCTAGCCATTTTGAAAGCAGGCAGAGGCGATTCTACATTCCCCAAATAGCCGAGACAGAAGCAAGCGTCAAAATTTCGATGTCAACCACTTTATTGCATTTTAGGCAACCTGTGAAAGGGGCTCAATGTGTTAAAAACCGAACTATCCCTTTAAGGAAAAAGGCATTAACATTAACAATACCACAGAGCGCACATTAAAGGCCGGAGATTAATGTGCCTGGGAGCCTCTTTGTCTTGTTCATACGACCCAAGTGAGATTAATGGTGCAATCCACTCTCGCTCTAGTTATCATTATTCACTTGATGCAGGGTCGTTCCAAATGGGGGAGAGGAGGGGGGTTGCACGGGCTGTTATTTTAAACAATATTTGGCTTGTCATGTCTGATATGAGCGAATCACATTACTCATTAGCACTCCAGTCTAGTATGATCGGGAACAATGTTTGCTCGGGGCGTCTCAGACGTCTGTAGTGGTTGCGCTGAAATCCTGTGGTAACCAGCAGGTTGTGATGTGATGTTCTCAGCCAAAGCTGGTTTTCAGTGGGAAAGTTTTGCAGCAATCTCCCCTCCCTCAGATTAAATTGACCATGTAGTAAGGATGAGGTCTGCAAATCTAAGTGATGGTCTACATTCGCACACCCATATAAAACAAAAATAAAAGATGAGATCAAATAAGTTTAAATTGTTCAATAAGTTTAAATTATTTGCCATTTAAGTACTCTGGAAAGGGGGAATGATTGCAACAGCAATTTCATTTATAACTACACAAATACCATTTTATTCATTTTATTTCATAACTACGTAACTTCTGCCAGATTAACATCCATGGCGTCTATTTGGCTATGTTTTTGTTTACATCTCATACATGGTGGGTTGAACCCAGAACTCAACTCAAATCAACACTGTTTCTGACTAGAAGCTAAAATTCCAATAGCTACTCCCCGGAATCAGAGACTGAACCTTAAATTATGTTTATGAAGCTGTGCGTCTCGATCTACAACAGTGTTAATGTCTCTGTTCACTCTTGTCCACTGTGCAGATTAAGGTGGAGAACCAGGAGGACTTCCAGGACATCACCAGCGTCGTGGCGCTGGCCAAAACCTACGCCACCGCTGAGCCTTATATAGACTCCAAATATGACATCCGGATCCAGAAGATCGGGAGCAACTACAAGGCCTACATGTAAGAGCCTTTAAATATCTTTAACTTCTATACATATTTTTAAATATCTTTAACTTCTTTAAATATCTACCTATATATATTGAAATATATTCAAAGATATTAACTTTAAACTTTTAAATTTATTCACTCTTTTAATGCATCTTCAGTGATGAATTGGATGATATGTGAACACAGTGGTGGTCTACTAGTTAGGGCAAGGGTGGCAAACATGAGCCCTGGGGACTGACTGCAGCCCCTCACATCATATATTTGCGACCCAAATTAAAAGGTTTGTAAAGAATTAGTTGTGGAAATAGTTTTTAACCGTGCACAACACAGAAGCCCACTGGCAGCTCCATATACTCATCATTTTCTATTGAAATGAATCAACAGAACTGTGGCGTACGTCAAGCTTACCGCCAGGAAAGGAAGATTAGGAAGTATTAGGGAGAACTGGCGATTGATATAGATAAGCCATTGGCCATTCATATACAGTAGATAAGCTATGGTGGCTACTCCTACGAGCACTCAAATCGCTTTACAACGCTAGCATTCACACACCAGTGGCGGAGGCTGCCATGAAAGGTGCCAACCTGCCAGCAGGAGCAATTTTAGGGTTCAGTATCTTGCCTAAAGATACTTTGATGGGTTCAGGCAGAGCGGGCTCGAACCTCTGCCAAATGGCAACTCTACCACCTGCGCCGCCATCACCCTTATTGGGTTAAAATGTGTAATAGTGGAGATATAAGACAGACTGGCCTGGGTGAGAGAGATTGTTTGTGGTTTGGTTGAAGGCAAGGCTTTACAAGTTGAAGGCAATGTGCTTTACAAAGATAAAAATGAAAACATAGTGGATAAAATAAAGTAAGTGGCAGAGGCTGCCATGCAAGATGCCATCGTGACACCATTAGCGGACGGGGTTCAGTATCTTGCTCAAGGACATTTCGATGGGGTCACTATCTGCGCCACCATCACCCTTAGGGTTAACAAACAAAACCATAACAACCTCTGCCTCAAACCTTACCCTTTCTTACTTACTCCCAGTCCATCTCTGGCCTATGGATGTCTGCCATTTTCTGTGGTTTCCTCTGTAACCAACCATGTTTTACATTTTGACCACGCAGCTGTGTATGTCGGTAGCCTGTTTCTTTGAGCAGTGTAAGCTCTCAAGGCAGGATGATGGTGAACTGACTATTTTTAAAGCATACCAGCTGGTCCTTGAGGAGACCAGGCGTCTCTTTGCCGTGAGACGAGAGAGAGAGAGAGGAAGGGACAGAAAGTTCTGTTCCCGCTCTGCCCCGACTCCACTCTGCCCAGCTAGCTTGTTTCCCAGGCTCTCTGTGCCAGCTTAGGGGAAGGATGCTGCCCGCGACCCGCCCTGTCAGTGGCGCCAACAGGTCACCACAGAACGGGTATCTCATCTCCTCCTTCTCTTTCGCTCTTAACTCCAGATGAACTGTGCCACTCTGTTCTCACTATGTTCTTGTGGCACTTAGAACGTAAATTCAAGGTGCTCCATGAGATCTCGCAGGATTTTAGCGCGATTTCATTTTTATCTGAAATCGTAGGCATCTCCGCTTCATCGGCTAGCTTTTTGCACCCTGAATACACTATGAAAAACCCCACTCTCGATTAAAAAACACTTTAAGTCAGATTTGTTGCAGCATTGTAAAGTCTGTTTTGCTTGTGACACCAGATGCCATTTCAACTTTTGGTCGTAGATTTTATGTTGTGCCAACTTGTGGAAATACATTTCATTTCGTGGCATAAGATTCTGCAACAGAGCTGGAGGTTGCATTCGGCCTGGAAGCACCCCGTCCCAGCTGAGAGAGCAGCCAGTTGTAACGTGATGTTGGTACCAGCCAAGTTAATTAGAGAGCTGCAGTGTATGTGTGAGCATCCCCAGGGTGTCCTGCTCAGTGATGAGTGCAGATCACGCACTCTAGTTAACTCTGGCCCTCTTGTCAGTGAGAGAGCCAACCTCAGGCTCTTTCGGTTCCAGACATACAGTACAGTATGACAGTTGCTCTCTTTGAAGGAACATGCCACTGTCTCACCACTGTATAACTCTCTCCTTCAGGCCTACCTCAGTTTGGAATTTGACAGTAAAATTGGGAAGGAAGTCAAGTACTGGTTAGCAGTATTTGGCAGACACATTTATCTAAAGTGACAAGGACTCGAACCAATTTGTCAGATTGTCGGTTGAGCGACAATCCACCGCACCATGGTAACAAGGTTTCTTAAAAAAAAGGTTATCTTCATTTTTAATTACTTGAAGAACTATACTTTCATTATATTTAATGTCAACCTATATGGGTTTTTTTTTTTAATTTGGGAATACATCAGTCATATTTATATGGCTCTCCATAATGCTACAGAAGGTTCCATTTACTTTGAATGGGCCTTTCCAAAGTTCAAAAGTACAGTACAATGACCGCTGTCTATGGCAATGGGTTTTTCGCTCACATCTGCATATGATTCCTAGAGTATCACAATGGAACGTCTTTGGAAGGGTCAGGTGCATTAAAAAAAAAGCTTCGACTTCGGTTCAACTTGTTGCGAACTATTTGTTTATGGTCGGCCCCAAAATGGAAACAAATGAAATTGAAAATGAAGTGTGTGAAGCATTCTCGACGTTCAGGCAAGTAGCCGTACGATCAGCTCGATAATGCATCCATCATTGTCAGAAAATATTTCCTTGTTAAGTCCTGTTTGTCTGTCAGGAAATATTTTTGCGAAATATTTGTATCACTTACGTGGACAGTAAGCACTATACGTCAGTAGTTGACATTAACTGACATTAAAAGGCAAAGTATTGTTTTGGTTGAAGCTTGTGCATATTTGGCAACTAAGTTGAATTAAGTATATATTTAGCTCATCATTTTGTAGTGACAGCTGTACTCAGCGGGGCCTATTCATATACCATAATAATCACACTTCATCAACATCCCTCACAGCAGTTGTCTGAAATCCTCTGCAGACAATGCTTTCAATACAGTGACTTTTACTACCCGCTTCAAACCCTCAAAAGATTTGAATGTTGTTTTTGTTTCACTTTGTTTTCCCCACAATCTCACATCAAAAGCTTGTACGTTTAGTTTTTTGGTATTTTTTTCCTCCGCTTCAAACAAACAGCCAAGTCATACTACACCCCCTCACCCCCCTCCAACCCCCCCACCCCTCCGCAACATACCCCTCTCGCCTTCCCCCTCTGACAACCACCACCCACACACACCCCATTCCTTTCTTATCATCTCCCTCTTGCTGAATGAAAAACAAAGCCTTGTGGCTAACACAAGCCAACCACCCCTCCACCGCCGCCCTCGTCTGATGTTTTCATTCACTTAACCACAGCACAAAGCACAGCACCAGCACCAGCCGTCGGTGAGTCTCTGACCGCAACTATGACTCAGATGAATCATAAACTTGGTACACTTACTGTAAGAGTTGCCCAATAACTGCTCTTATCTCTGCAGTCCCCCTAAAACACAGACCCACCTGACCACCACCCCTATACTTTTTCCTCCAACGCCTCCCCTTCTGGTCACCGCACTTTAGCTAAATAGCGCTTTGTCCCTCAGCAGCCGCCATTTCTTACTGTCCCAATGATCAGTCTTAAAGGTGATAACAGGAATTAGTTTCAGGGTTCCCACGGCTATGGAAATCCTGGAAAAGTCATGGAAATCAAAACTGTAATTTTCCAGGCCTGGAAAAGTTTTGGAAAAGTCATGTTCCTCCTCAATATGTGCAGCGCAAAAATTCCCTCAGAGCAACAGTATACAGTATGTGCAACAAGTATACTATACTATATTTTACATTTGTCCTTGTTATTACTATACCATACTATACTCTCTTTAAGGTTTCTTCTATGTAGCTTGATTGTTGACCTCCTTTGCAAGTTGCTTTAGGTAAAAGCGTCTGCTAAATGCATAAATGTAAATGTATACCAAACTGTACTATACTATACTTAACTATACTGAACTGTACTATACTATACTATACTATACTATACTTACTATATCAGCAGTAGACTGGATCTTCCAACCACCCTCGATTGGCCTTAAGGCCTTCATGGAATGACTAATGTTGCCTCTATTACCGCTCTGGTTATCACTGTGCAGAGAAAGGGTAGACCTCTGATTCACTTCCCCTGCGTTTCCTTCTCTCCTGCTCTGTTTGGTTTTGTTTGGTTTCATTTCCCTTTGTTATGTTTTGCTAGGAGGACGTCCATTTCAGGCAACTGGAAGGCCAACACCGGGTCTGCCATGCTGGAACAAATCGCTATGACAGACAGGTGGGGCCATTTTGATAAGCGAGAATTTTTTTTTTTTTTACTGAGGTGTGAATTGTTCTACTGAGTGTTTGAATGAGGTAGAGAATGAAAGAGTGATCAACTTGATTGACTGACAGACAGACTGATTGAAGGAGCGAGTGATTTAGGCTGTAGGCAAAGGAGGAAGTGAAAGATTTATGTGCATGTTTGACACTCTGAATGAGAGAGATTACAGACAATGAATACAGTTCATGTGTTGTGGAGCATGCTTGATGGTATTGATGTGTAGTCCATCACTATTATTAGAAATGTTAATTGTAATAATTATTAACAAATGAAAACAATTAATGATTAGTAAATACTTCAGTTAGTTAAGAGGGATTAGTTGTCTAAGGCATCGTACCATAAATACGGGGACCCGGGCTCGAGTCGGACCCAAGGTCATTTCCTGTTCCTATTTCCCATTTCTCTCTTCCACTCATTTCCTGTAATTCTCTCCACTGGCCTTTCTGATTAAAGGCAACAAAAGAACATATTAGCTTGTGGAGCATGTTCAATGGTATCGATGTATAGTCTACCATAAGAAATACAAATGTTATTGTAATATGATTTAACTAATTAAAATCAATGAATGATGAGTAAATACTTGAGTTAGTTAAGAATATATTAACCTGAACTTGACTTGTCTGTACTGACATACGCGAAACGTGTTTCTGCAGGTATCGGCTGTGGGTAGACTCCTGTGCTGAGATGTTCGGCGGTCTAGACATTTGTGCAGTCAAGGCTGTCCACGGCAAAGACGGCAACGACTACATCATCGAGGTACTGACAAGAAACCACATCCAGTGTGAATGAGGGTTTAATACTGGGTGTTATCTGTTATTTTATGGTTTGGTCCTCTGTAATGTTGGGTTTTCACATGTCTAGATCAAAGAAATAAGAAGCGATAGAAAGAATGACTCTTGGTCATTTTCCCAATAGACTAAAGCCACAAAGCACAATGGAACACACCCATTAAGCTTCCAAAGCATAACCGATGAGTAACGTGTTGATAGTCAAAACATTTTTTTATTGTATTATTTGTGTAAAAAAAAAATTGGTTTTTTTTTTGCAGGATTGTGAAGAGAGACAAAAGGAAGAAAGGGAGAAGGAGAGAGAGGGATAGAGAGAGAAAAAAGGGAATGAACGAGAAAGAGAGAGAAGAAATGTGTGTGTGTGTGTGTGTGTGTGTGAAAGAGAGAGAGAAAGAGAGAGTAAACGGAGAGAGAGAGTATCTAGCCGTCATATCCTTGAGAGGCACAGGGCCTTTTGCATGTAAGACTCACATATTTAATCTTTAGTGCCATGGCCTTGACAGGAGTCAAAACATTTGGAATAAGACAAATACCTGTCAAAACATTTGGACCTAGAATAAGACAAATACCTGTCAAAACA
>JAGFZM010001125.1:92651-104167 GCA_017657215.1 Limnothrissa miodon
CTGTCAAAACATTTGGACCTAGAATAAGACAAATACCTGTCAAAACAGACAAGGCTGAGCAAAACAGTCAAGGCTGAGTAACCCCTGCAGTATTGGGCAAGAGTTTTTGGAGTATTTTTACTTAGTCTCTACTACAAACAGAGAATGTTTACAAAATCACTTTAAAAATATATATATACAGTAAAATTACCATATATCTCGTGAACTAAAACAAATACCTAAATCCGTTTCACTATATTCAAACTGATAAGAGGAAAATTGTTACGGCAAATTCCTGAGCATTTGCTTATTAAGATGGCACCAGTCATATATATCCGTGATATCTATTAAAGTAGCATCATTTATACACATTCAAGATAACAAAAGTATTTAGATTAATATGCATTCTCGTGCATTCATACATACACTTGATATCTACTGTATTTAGGTAGCTTTATTCATCCGTTTGGGAAATCTGTTTAGCCAGTCATTTATGTTTAGAATTTCTGTTTCTGTTTCGTATTAATTACTAGTAATTGTGTCAATAGTAACTTAAAGTGTCTGACAAACGAGGCAACATGTCACAATAGTGGTTTGTTTAGCACCAGTGTGAGAGTGTAAACAGACAGGCCCTTGGTTTTCTCCTTGGTCTGTTCCACCCATCAGCATACTCCATTTGCCTCTCGGATGTCACAGCAGAAGTGTGAAAGACGTGTTTAAGGGTGGCGAGCTAGGCTCTTAACAACTCTGCACGCGCACACACACACACACACACACACACACACACCAAACGGCCCCTCTTGAGTTTGTTTTCAGTCTGCCCCTAAGCTCAATAACATCTGTTTCCTCTGGCAGTCTAAAACCAGCTCCTCAGAATGGCATTTGGCTTCCAGACCCTCTCTATAGGATCAACAGTGTCTGGACTTCTCCGAGCCAGTCAAACAGACACTTCGAATATGTTCTAACAGCAGATACTTGATCTCCATATACGTTTGGGTCATTGCAGGTCACCAACACAATATTGTCTTCCTTTTTCTGTCTCTCTCTCTCTCTCTCTCATTCTCACACACTCGCTCTTTCTTAATACGGGAGTCCGACTACGTCATGTAGTTTGTCTGTTTGGAGAGCATTTACAGTAAAAAGTCTGAAAGGATTGGGCGTTGACATTTCATTTCAACACCAGGCGTTCCGTGGCGTTCCTTTCTTTTGATGCTCTGTAATGTAGCAGACAACGAGGAGGAACCGGGCCTCAGAATCAGGGGGCACAGACTTCAGACTTCACAGGCGACATCCAAACTTCATCCCGGGCCTGAGAATCGAACAACAAGGTCATAAATCTCAAAAGCCTGGGAAGGAGAATAGAGAGAATGGGGTGTATGAGGAGTTATAAATACTGATATTGAAAAAACAAATCCAATGTTAAACAAAAATACAAATCCAAATGGGCTTCTTTTAATATCAAAATTCAACTGCCAGGAAATAAATGCAGCTGAGTGAAGCTGCTTTGGAGTGAGGTTTTTGGGTAGGCCTCTCTTTGACACTGCTGTGTGTGTGTGTGTGTGTGTGTGTGTGTGTGTGTGTGTGTGTGTGCGTGCGTGTTTGTGCATGTGTGTGTATGTTTGTCTGTGTATGTACATGTGTGTGTGTGTGCGTGTGCATGTGCGCGCGCGTTTGTTTACTCGACTCCTCGTTCTGAGGACACCCATCTGAATTATTGCCGTATTAAAGTGTCTTCCATGTTGATGTTGGCTGACTGGTTCCCACACTCCCCTCTTTGAGTCTGTGTGGTGAACACTCGGCCTCAAAATGACTAACTCGCTCTACGCAGGTGGGTGCCACGCATTTTTGGTGGTTGAAGAATGGCCCTCTTTTTTGGTAATCAAATTTCTACATGTGGTAGAGTTAGCTGACTTTAGTTCGGAGAATGACTGACTAACGTGTCTATTTAAAGTGACATCGAACACTGCAGTCTCCTGTTTAGTTTCCCGAAACGTCTGAAACCCCAGGCGACTGGGTGTGGTACTACAGCAGTTTGTGCCAGTTGCTCTGAAAGCATTTCAATCTGGGTTTGATGCGTAACTACAGTACTAAGTCTTGTGATAGCCTCCAGTCTTCTGAGGGGGCAGCATACCCTCATCAAATTGAAACCATCCAGTGGTCAAGGACTCAAGTGACTCAGTACATCTGGTTCTTGCCAGTAACTGTAAATGAAAATGTGTGTGTGTGAAAGAGAGAGAGAGAGAGAGAGAGAGTGTGTGTTCGTTATGTGGTTATGTGGTTATGCACACATACTGGCCTTCTACCCTACCCTACTCTACAAATAATTAAAAAAAAAGAATTGTTTCTTGAATTTGATGTCAGTAAATAAGGTTGGCCTACACCTTTTGTAAAGTAGGCCTGTGTAGGCTTGGCTTTGACACATAGTAAGATAATTCATGTGTCTTGTTCCATCTAAACCTTGAGAAGATGATCTCCAAAAAACATTGCCTCCATATCACAGCATGCACATCCCCATAGGATCGTATTTGTGTTATATCTTTTGTCTGTGTTGAGTAGCAATACAGCGTCTTTGTATTGATCATTAGACTCTGTATTGATCAGTAGACTCTGTATTGATCAGTAGGCTCCGTATTGATCAACAGGCTCTGTATTGATCAGTAGGTTCCGTATTGATCAGCAGACTCTGTATTGACTAGTTGGCTCTGCTCCCAGGACTGTTCAGAACTGTTTAGATTAGAACTGAATTGAGTAGAACCGAGCCGGTTCCAGTCAGCGGAGAACCCCATTTGAGTAGTACTTGCTGGTTTTCTTTGGATCTTTTGATGGAGGCCGGTACCAGTCAATGGAGAACCTCCATTTGAGTAGCACTTGCCGGTTCTCTTTGGTTCTTTTGATGGGGGCCGGTATCAGTCAGCAAAGAACCTCCATTTGAGTAGCACTTGCCGGTTCTGTTTGGATCTTTTGATAGGGGTCTCTTGATGCGCTCTCTCTCTCTCTCTCTCTCTCTCACACGCACAGAGCAAAGGGACCGTAAAAAAACATCACAACAGAAAAAGACATCAAAGCCAACATGCTCTTTTAGGCTGACAGATAATAACAGCAGCCATAACTCAAATATTACTGCAGTAAAGATCTGAGGGCTGCCTTCCTGTCCTCTACCCATGACCACATTGGATTCATTAAACCTGGTAACCGTGAGAGCGTCTGGAGAGGTTCAACACGCCAACACGTCTTTTCCCCCCTCCTGGGATACTTGTTCCTTACAGGGGTCTTACTGTATCTGGCAACATCCGTGTTTACTCAGATAACAGCTTGTGCTCATGCTTCTGTTTATCAGCACGCTTAGATAAGTACAATCACTACACATGATAGGCTTTAAGACACCTGTAGCAGGCCCATACTAAGAGATCACAGATGAAGGGTTCAGATGCAAAAGCCTCTAAATCCATTTTCAGAAATATTCAAAAAGGAGGTTTTAATAACATTTTATAAGTAATCAGTATAAAACTAAATTTATTTTTATTCTTTATTCAATTCTTTTTATTATGTAAAAACAAATCAGATTGGATTTGGACTGAATAGATAGTTCGTCAAAATGTAAAAAATATATTTCTGTAAATTAATTGAAATGGCTTTTAGAGGCTTTTGCATCTGAACTCTTCAGATATTAATCGCATTAGTCTTGTTTTTGTCATCAGATTTAGTTTGTGGTTAATTCTAACTACTGTATTACAGCTACACTCAAATCTCATAACAACAACGTAAGTAGTTGTCATCACCATTTAGTTATCTTCTTATTACCTCAACAGGGTATTATTGTTTAGACATAGCGGAGAAATTATATGGCTATTATCCAGTAATGTGAGTAGCTTTAAGTTATCATGAGTTTATCAACTTATTACCACCAAACTACCTTAATACTATCAACCTGTAACTAAAGTTTTACCCCTCGTCCTAGATTAGATAACATCTTCTGGGTGATTGTGGCACAGGTAGCAGAAATGCCATTTGGCAACCGGAGGGTTACAGGCTTGAGCCCTGCACCATCCGACCCTATCGAAGTGTCCTTGAGCGTGATAACTGAACTCCAATTGCTCCCAGTGGCAGGTTGGCACCTTGCATGGCGGCCTCTGCCACTGGTGTGTGGGGTGCGTGCATTGTAAAGCGCTTTGAGTGCTTGTAGGAGTAGAAAGGCGCTATGTAAATGCAGTCCATTTAGCGTTTAGCATATCTCATCTTGACAGTGCTGTGAGCTCAGGTCTAAAACAGGCTCCCACGGGTCATGTCAGACCGGACCCACTTCTTCCTCTGTGCCCAGAGAGAAATCCCCCCCGCAACCCTGTCTGGAGCTGAGATAGTGGACTGGCTCCCTCTTCTCCTGTGTGTGTGTATGTGTGTGTGTGTGTCTGCTATCGCAGGCATGCAGAGGATATGATGATGTAAAGAGGAGTGGAGAGAGTGAAGTGTCTCACCATAGTGGCCCTTGTCTCTCTCTCTCTCTCTTTCTCTCTCTGTCTCTCCCAAGAACCCATTGTTTCCTGCAGACAAGTCAAGTCTGGCTTATATCTACAGAGACGAGGGGAACCTCCTCTGACCCTGGATGTGTGTGTGTGTGTGTGTGTGAAAAGGATGGAGTATTTCTGATAACCTGTGTAAAGGTATGCAGGTGTGTGTGTATGTGTGTGTGTGTGTGTGTGTGTGTGTGTGTGTGTGTGTGTGTAAAAAAGAAGGGTGGAGTGTTCTGATAACCTGTGTAAAGGCACGCATGTGCAAGTGTGTGTGTGTGTGTGTGTGTGTGTGTCTGAATTTACACTGTTTCTTATTATGGATTTAGTCCTACATGTCTTTTCTTTTTCATCCTGTAAAAAAAAAAGAGCAAAAAAATTCAAATGTGTGTTTATTTTTGCTCCTCCAAACGACATCTAAATTAAGCCCCATTGTCTCTTTCACCACATTCCAGAATATTCCCTCCCCACAGATTGGATTCCCAGCGGGAATAACAGCGGCGGAAAACTGCACTGTCATTATCTCAGAGCGGGGCTGACGTGGAGGCCTCGGTCCGGCCATATTTAGACAGAAGAGTCAAACGCTGTCCTTCCTGGCATGAGAGCATAGATTCTGTGTGTGTGTGTGTGTGTGTGTGTGAGAGAGAGTAGGGTTGACCAAACAATTTCATTCCGAAACTTAGGCCACTTATGGGAAGTCCATGAACACACACACACAAGCACACACACACACACACACAGAGCAATGCACATGTTGCCCACACACGTTACCCATTACACACATCATTGTTATTTTGAGTCTGTGGAAGCTGAAGGTGCAGGGCAAAGTCTTCAGTGAGTCCACTGCTGAGGAATGTGCTATGACAGAGAGCGACCATTCTCTCACACCCCTCCACCGGATGAGCTTTAATGAAAATGAGGGGGTGGGTATATGACTGTGTGTGTGTGTGTGTGTGTGTGTGTTTGTGTGTGTTCATGCACTTGTAGTATGTGTATGTGAATGTGCATGAGGGTATTAAATGTATATGATGGTATGCTGTAAGTTCGTTGTATGTCTGTTGTGTGTGTGTGTGAGTGTGTGTTTGTGTGTGTGTGTGTGTGTGTGATTGTGTGATAGGGAGTAGAGGATGGTGGCAATATGGGCACTGCATCCTAAGCAATTGCTTCTGACATCTCCCAAAACAAAAGCCTGGACAATGGTTGTTTTTCCCCTCCAAAGAGAGAATGTGTCCAGCATGTGTAGATTAGGACCCCTAGTTCACGACCTGACTTTAGAGAGCCAAGCATTTAGGCTTTTGATGTTTAGGCGTGTGTGTGTGTGTGTGTGTGTATGTATGTGTGTGTGACAGATAAAATTCCCTTTTCCCAATTAGCCGTGGAAAAGGTGTCAGCGGTAGGATGCGATGCAGCTGCCATCTCTTGGCACAGACTCCTCCGCCTCTGCGTATGTGTGTGTGTGTGTGTAGAAAGACATGGCTCCCTGCATTCACATTCAGCTCCGTTCATTCGTCTTCATTATAATTCCGGGGCGTCATGGCGGGAGAAAGCAAAGAGGTTTTTGTTTGGTTCGCTGTGGATCCATTGCGTACTGCAAGGCTGCCCGGACAAACCAGGGTCCATGGCAGACTAAATGTCTTTCGTTCCTGCTTTCTCAGACAAGGTGGATTTTTTTCCGCCACGTCGGTCCAGTGATGTGCGGCCAGGAGAAAGTAAGAACGACATTCTGTGCCTCATTTTTTACTTAAATCACAAAATAAATAAAGAAATATACAAAGAGGAGCCTTGGAATGACCTAAAAAACACTCCTGACTGTCTCTCCAGAAGAGAGTGTGACGTGTTGTGTGTATGATGATGGTGGTGTGTGTGTGTGTTTGTGAACAGTAGTGGTGCTGTGGAAACCATGGGAAACAAGGAACAGAGCCTTTTCGTTGAAAAATACGATTTGTTTGTCAGGAAAGGGCAGAGCAAAAAGAACACCATGCTCCTCAATAAAAACACTCACGCACAAGCACTAGCACACACAAACACACACACACAGACACACACACACACACACACACACACACACACACATACAAGCACACATACAGTATACTTACTTACATACAGACACATACATGTACATATACAAAAACAAGCAATCACACACACACAGAAAAAAACAACACCTCGGCTGTCCCAGCTGGCTTGCCCTCTCTCTCTCTCTCTGTCTCTCTCTCTCTCTCTCTCTCTCTCTCTCTCTCTCTCTCTCTCTCTGTTCAATGGCTTTATGGCCTGGCGTAATTACAAGGGTGCACCCAGGCCCTGGCTGTGCCCGCAGGCATTTGAAGTCCTCGCTAGCGGCTGCCAGCGTGCTGGGGCTTCAGTGGCTGTGGTTATGACTTAACAAGCCTCGCCGCCAGCCTCCCTCCCTCCCTCCCTCCCTGCCTGCTCGTACACTCTGGATAGGGCTGGATAGAGCCCATACACTCTGGATAGAACCCATACACTCTAGATTGGGTCCATACACTCTGGATAGAACCCATACACTCAGGATAGGGTCCATACACTCTGGATAGGACTGGATAGGGCCCATACTCTTGATAGGACCCATATACTCTGGTTAAGGCCCATACACTCCGATTAAGGCCCATATACTCTGGTTAAGGCCCATATACTCTGTACACTAGATAGGGCCCATATTATCTGGTTAAGGCCCATATACTCTGGGTAGGGTCTGTACACTGGATAGGGCCCATATACTCTGGTTAAGGCCCGTACACTAGATAGGGCCCATATACTCTGGTTAAGGCCCGTACACTGGATAGGGCCCATATACTCTGGCTAGGGCCCATGCATTGGATAGGGCCCACACATTCTGGATGTGGCTGGGTAGGGCTGGAGCACTGGGCTTTGCTGCTCATTGCTGCTGGTGCTGCTGTGCAGTTCTGTGGTCTGTGCGCTGGCCAAGGCTTTGTTTATATGGACTGGAATATAGACATGTATGCATACACACACACAAACACACACTGACACACACACTCACACACTCACTCACTGACAGGGAAATGTTCTCTGTCTTAGAACCAGATGGACTGCCATTAATACACACACATTCAAACACACACAGACACACACACACACTTACTCACTCACAGACACATAAATAGAAACCCCTGATGTGTTTAAATACAGTAGCACAGCATAAACACGTCCACACACACACACACACACACACACACATACACACATACTCACACATTATGCCCTCTGTGTTTACACTCCACTGCACCAGATGCAGGCCTTACCATTAGCTCCTGTTTAGAGGGTACACACACACACACACTATGCCCTCTGTGTTTACACTGCACCAGATGCAGGCCTCTAGCTCCTGTTTAGAGGGTGCAGACACACACACACACACATACACTGCCCTGCTCTGCCTTACCCTGCTGTGCCCTCCCCTCTACTGGACTGGTCTGCTGTCTATCTTGCTGCTGATGTGTTTTCCCAGCTGTTTCCTGTTGGCTTTGCACTGTCAAGTGGCAACGACAGTTTCCTCTCCCACTCTATCTGATCAGTTCAAGGGAGATCAGATAGAGTTTCTAGAAAGCGTGTTTGTCCAACGTTCGATTGCTAAATGTCAGTAGTGACACCGTTGGGTATACGGTAAAGAGCAAGAGTGCGTACGTTAGTACTTTGGCAATGATGACTATTGGAAACCGCCGGATGAGCTGATGACTTAATAAAACAGTGGAATGGAATCGAACAGTAACAGCGACGGTGAACAGTTGGGTATCTCTGTAGACATTCTTTTTCATTCTTACTCTTCCAGGTCATGCTATTGAAGGTGTCCAGTTATATGCAACTGGCCTTATTTTTTAGATCTTGGAAGACAGTTTTGGATTTCGGAAGCCATTTCACTTTTTATCCGAAAGGTTTAGTCAGATCTAAACTGAGGACGGGAATGTCAGGAGATTCATCCCTGAACTGTGGTTGTAACAGTGGCAGGGTAGAAGCTGAGGATCTGGTGGGGCTGTAGAAGTAAAGAGGTCTGGGTCTCTTCTGTGTGGGTGTTAGGCTCCGAGGGTATAAAATAAAAGCTTTGATAGGTTACAGAGTAGAACAGAAAAGTAAAAAAAAAAAAGATTATTGGTCAACTATACGTCTCTACCTATATGAATATACACATAGAGCTTTACATTTTTTGGGTTTTCTTGAACACAGCCATACAGTCAAAAATTTCTCATTGAGTTGCGCATGCGTGACCTATAACAGGTTGTACAAAGATGATTGTGATCACTGTACAGTACCTATTTAAAAAAGGACTTTATAGGACTTTACCATTGAATGTTGCTGTTCTCACCTCATGCAGTTGTAACCTGGTGGGGATTAGTCATTTGGCTTCCTCTGGCTGTGCAGGACCAAGTGCAAGTCAAGTTCAAACCATCAAAACAAAAACAAGCACTTCCAATAAACAACATTTATGTTTGTTGATGTTTACCTTGCACTGTTTGTCTTGAACTTTTGCACCAAGATTTCATGCCAGCTGAATCTGAACAGCCGCCTCTACCTATATGAAGCATCTGACAAGCATCTGTTGATAAGACCTGACCCAATGTTGCATTAGAACCCTTTGGGCCTAGTGCATAAACACTGGTGGAGTAATATTAGCATTAGTCAGTCTCTGCATCCTGTCACAAGTGAGCAAGACATTTCTTACAGGCATCCAACACTGCCATCTAGTGTTTAGCAAAAACACTGGAGTCTATAGGCATATTTTACAATGCGTTATTTTAATAATAAAAAAATATTAGTTATTATTTTATATATTAATAATGATTTGAATAAAATAATTATCTGTGAAATATGGTTGTCACAGAATCATTTAAATGAAATCTAACCACTGAATATATACTGTTAAATGGAAGACAATGTGTATTGTTTATTGTTACTATATGAAGATCTGCAAAAACACCAGTGTATGACTTCATTATTGTGACCACAGTGCTGTACACACTGTGTATAGGGTAATTACTCTTGACCAATAAGGTGTTACCTGTGCACAGGTGAGAGACAGTTTCATGACTAATTACTCTTGACCAATAAGGTGTTACCTGTGCACAGGTGATGGACAGCTCCATGCCTCTGATTGGTGAGCACGTGGAGGAGGACAGACAGCTGATCACAGACCTGGTGCTAAACAAGATGGCCGCCGTGCTGCTGGGAATCACCTCTCCCCAGAACACCTCCGCTAAGGTGCGTTTTTAGTGTCTTTCTCGGACGTCGAACGGACCGAATCAGAGCTGACACAATTAACATGACATCATTTCGTTCTGTAATTTATTAATAATAATTTGTAATAAATCTATGATAATTTTCCATTTTATTCATAGAGCGCATTATACAAAACACATGTCTCAAAGTGCTTCAAAGAGCACCAATAAGTCTGTGCCTTCTATATTTCACCGCAATTACTTCACTAAAACGTCATTTAATTAAACTTAGACATAATCAAATGTCTGTCTGTGTGTGTCTAAAGGAAGTTTGTGTACAGGAAGTATGGTGACATTATTGATCTGTTTGGTTTCACCCCCACAGCCTCAGACAACCCAACCCAGGCGTGTGCAAGGTAGGTGAATAGATTAATTTTGTCATTAGATTTGAGCTACTGAGTTTAATATTCAATTCAAGTCAATTTTATTTGTATAGCTCATTATAAAAAAAGTAATGTCTAGCCCTTTACAGCAAAGATCAGCTATGAGCCACAGGGTCAAAGAAAAACTCCCTATCATTTTTCACCTTGGTCCTGAAACCTTTAGTTTATGAACCCTTGGTCCTGTCCATGGCTCAAAGGGCTAACCCAACTGCCTAAGGTCATATAGGGCAAATGTTCAGTCTCTCAGAAAATTTACTCTATGTTTGGGAACGGCCACAGTGTCTTGATTTAGTGGAATAACAAGCAATTGTGTGAACAGCCAATAATCTCTTGCGCTCAGCTGTATAAACCTGTAACTGTGTCTGTCTAAATCATTCAGCATATAATAGTCTCCTCACCCTCTTTGCAGGAGGTCCTCGCTCCGCTGCCGGGTCTCCGTCCCAGTCGGCCCAGGCCTCTCCACAGCGAGCCCGATCAGCAACCACCTCCCCCAGCCAGGCCTTCCAGCCCGGCCCCATACCAGCCCCTGGGCCTGGAGGAGCCTCCCAAAAACAGCCCCCACAGCTCAAGTACGAATGCTCTCTCTCTCTTTTTCTTTCCCCCTCCCCCTCTCTCTCTTTTACTCTCTCCTTCTCTCTCCTTCCCTCTCTCCCTCCCTCTGTCTCTTACAGTCTTTCTCTCTCCTTCCGTCTTTCTTTCTTCTTCTCTCTTTCTTGCTCACTCTGTCTTTCTGTGTCTTTTCACATCTCTCTCTGTCTTTCTCTCTCTCTCTTTCTCCATTTTCACTGGGTTTTTATTAAAGGGATAGTTCGGTTTTTAACACATTGAGCCCCTTTCACAGGCTGTCTAAAATGCAATAAAGTGGTTGACATCGAAATTTTGACGATTGCTTCTGTCTCGGCTATTTGGGAAATGTAGAATCGCCTCTGCTTCCCTTCAAAATGGCTAGCAATGGGCATGTGTTGTTTCTATCCTTAAAACACTGGTTTTAAAAAAGTGCTACTCACCAAGTGGTTAGTAGTGCTCAATGATGTTCCAAAACATGTATCGTAGCAAAATAAAGCTTCTGTCATGTTTTATTTGGCACTTTGTTTATATGAAGGAGCAAATAGATCCCTATGGGACTTACAAAATGGAAAATAAAACATGACAGAAACTGTATTTTGCTACGATACTTGGGTTGGAACATCAGCAAACGCCACTAATCACTCCATGAGTAGCACTTTTTTAAAACCAGTGTTTTAAGGATAGAAACAACACATGCCCATTGCTGGCCATTTTAAAGGCAGGCAGAGGCAATTTTATATTTCCCAAATACCCGAGACAGGAGCAATCATCAAGATTTTGGTGTCAACCACTTTATTTCATTTTAGACAACCTGTGAAAGGGGCTCA
>JAGFZM010001126.1:2925-13249 GCA_017657215.1 Limnothrissa miodon
ACATGGAGTGGATACCCATTTCCACTACCTTCCACTGTAGTCCAGACTGGGTTGCTAATGTGCACAGTGGTGAATAGGAGGAGACATTTCAATACACAAAGTGTTTCATTTGAGCCTGAATGTGAAAATTGTCATTCCAACTCTCTGGGGAACTCTTGGAGTTGAACATTATTTAAATGTTTGAATAAATGGTAATTTCTGCTGTCTTTACCCATCAGACTTTGAACCGCTGGCTCCCGGCCAAACAGTCTCTCTACCATAATGTAGCGGTGAAATCACATCACTGGAATGTCCTCCCCTCAGCATTCGAAGAGCATCATCATTTTCCGCCCATATGCTGCCGAAATAAAATATTGTCCTTGCAATAAATGCTCGCTCTAAAAATGCAACTCAAATGCGGTGTGTCAGGACACCTGCCAAATGACTCTCCAGAACTTCTCTCTGTGGTAATAATTCTGAAATCCACACCGGCCCCCATTTTTTCTCTGCTCAGCCATACCAACACCCACCTGTCTCTCGAGGGGTAAACTTAATGGCGGGAGCCAGAAATCATTGTTGACCGATTGAAAAATAGCAGTGTTGTCTATGCGTTCCATGTGGGAAATACTGCCGAATGTATGAAGGTCATATAGCAGGGTTGTGTTATTAAATTACATTACCCAAGCAACTCTTCTAGCCCTCCAGGGAAAAAAATAAAAAAATGTAAAGCACTGCAGAATGGGGTCTACTGTGAAGAGTTTGGTTTGGATTTGGGTTTTGATCTGGTGAATTTCTAATATCCTCAAGGGAGGTCACTTTGTTAGCATTCTGTTTTTTGTCAGTCCAGTAAAGTAGCTGGGGTGCTGAAAGTGTTAAATCGTTTAACACTTCTCAACTCGCTCTTGCCAACAACAACAAAAAAAATTGGCCCACAAGAAAAAAAGGACCATAGAGCTTGTTTAGGCTGTTTGTGCTCCCCAGCTGAAGAAAAATAGGACCATAGAGCTTGGTTAAGCTGTTTGTGCTCCCCAGCTGAAGAATCAATGGACCATAGAGCTTGGTTGGGCTGTTTGTGATCCCCAGCTAAATGAGGCTAATGAGCTGAAGCACTGCATGAGATCTTGTTTGTCCACCTCACTCTTATGGCTCTTGCTGGTGGCCACCAAATGTTTTTCATTTTTGTGTATTTCTATTTCAGGGCCTGCTGATAATAAGTTGAGCTTTACCCCGCTGTGGAGTGTCAGTTATACAGTATAGGAGTGGATGTCAGGGTGGAGCACACACACACACACACACACACACACACACACACGTAGAAACTCATGATCTATCAGAACTTATCTCTGCTCCATCCTCTTCACAGAAAAAAGTATTAGTCCTTACTTTGTTTATCAGCTCAGGAGTTCGGTCTGGCCCATTGTGAAAAGATGGTGGTAAGCTGGCAGCAATGTCTGGCCCCCAGCCCCCCACCCCCTCCCTTCCTTCTGTCCAGCAGAAGCACCCCACTCCCACCCCTGACACCGTGCCTGCTTCCCTCCACATGAACCAGTGCTCTCTGGAGTTGGTCTTGACCTTATGTGGTGCGGCAAAGCCATGGTCTCTCCATCTCCACCACCCCCCTCCCCTCCCCCCTACACATACATACACACACACACATACACACACAGTTCTCCATCTCCTGTCTTCTCCTTGTCCCTTCTCCATGCCAGACTCGGGAGACCTGCTCCTTTCATCTGCCTGAGCTGCCCACCTCGCTGCTCCATGCCACCGCCGTCTGGCCTACCATCTGCTGCCTGGCGTTGCGCCAGGGTAACTGGGCACAGGGCCCGGCAGCAGGGAACACAGACCCCTCTGTCTGAATGTGTGTGTGTGTGTGTCAAGCAGGAGCCAGTCACATGAGTCTCTGCACGCTGGTCTTTCAAGTCCAGTCAGACCAAGGCCACTGGCTTAGAGGAGTGGGGTTGTGGGGGAAAGCTACTAGGCAAAAGCGCACAAAAACACCATTCTTTAAAGAGCCCATAAAGAATTGCACATTAGGGAGAGCTCAGTGACTGCAGAGGCCTTGAGTGGAAATGGAGCTTGTGCTCTCCACCAATTTGTTTTTGCATTGTGCAGTGTGCCCAAAAATGGGAGCAGCAAAAACAGAGCCCTGCTTTATGCTTCAACTTCAAGGTTTCTTTTTTAGGCATGTCTGTATATTTTCTCCTGCAAATGAATTAGAATTATGCTCTGACAAGGCCGCTTTGATTTGGACTGCTATCACTCTGTCAAGTCATCTTGAGTCATCGTGTTTGTTCTATTCTTAGTTCAGCAGGCTTTGCTGTTGTGTTGTAATGTACAGTACACTTACCGTTTGCTATTTGGAGTCATACACAGCTGGACCTGAACTTTTGAACTTTGTTTTCATCGTAGTACCCTGAGTTCAAGTCAGACTTGTTTGTGGGCTTGTTTGAGAACTTATTGCTGTTGAGTGAATCTGTGTTCTTTTGACATTAGAGTCTCTCTCTCTCTCTCCCCTCATCCTCCTCAGGCCCAGTCAGGCTCACCCCACTCCTCCCCCAGCCACAGTGCCAGCTGCTCCATGCCCATGCCCATCCGCTCCACGTCGGCCGGCTCCACGCCCACACACACACCCCAGGACTGCCTGGCAGGGGTGGGTGGTGACGTGCTGGATGCCTTCTCTCAGGGTGAGGCAGGACACAAGCACACACACACACACACACACACACACATACACGTACAACCAACATACAACCTACAGCCCAGGTCTAATTGTACACTACCGTAACACACACATATGCATGCACACATACACACACACACACACACACACTCAACATTTGGCTGCATACTTCTTGCTTTGAAAATTGCACAAAAAGATTGCTTAAAAATTGCACAAAAAGATTGCTTTTAGCTAAGCAGTACTTACCTTGCTGTCCAAACAACAATTACAGTAGTCACTGTTACTGAATCAACTATAAGTATGATGCAAACGATCACTCTGTTTTATTTTTTATGTACATTTACATTGTGCACCTGACATTAGAATGCATTTTCTTGGCAGAAAACGCGTGGTGGCCTTGCCACCGCGTCACCCATTTTCTGTGTGCGTACGTGTGCAAAGTTAGCCTGCTGTTAATTAGCTTCTATGCTAATAATGTTAACAATGCTAATGATGCTAACAATGGTAATGATGCTAACAGTGATCCTCAGTGGACTTAGCTGATGTGAATTAGTATGTAGCCCTCTTTCTCTCTCTCCGTGCGCGCCCGCCGGTCATCCAACTCCTCCACAGCTAGGCTACTCTGCGTTGTGTTTTTTGTGTGTGACGGCTGGCAAGGGGTTGCAGCCGGTAGGAACATAGGCACGGACACAGAAGGGTTCGGGATCGTAGCAATAATGTGCAGGTTTATTCACACAAATTCCATAGGGTTGAGAACGTAAACTCAGAATCACTTACAGTACATTACAGTGCGGCTAATACATTTGAATCTTATTAAACTTAGCATGCATTAGCAGCCACATTTTAAATGTTTTTAGCCCAAAATTTAAGTTACAACTCAAAACAAACTTCTGCCCTTTTTGTGTTTACAACTCATGTATTATTTCAGTTGACAAAACAAGTTAAGCTTGATCATATCATGCATGTTTCATAAATTTAATCTCACAGCACAGATAACGTGACTTACATATAGGGTTGAGAACGTAAACTAAAGAAAATACGTGCATTACACTCACGTATCAACCCTACGGGGTAACAGAAGAACAAAAAGCGTTAAATAATAGTAATCTCTTGTTTCAAAATGGTGCAAGGGCGACACCTACTGCCACAACACATATGCTGCCTTACACCCACCCCTTCCTAAAGTGATGGCGTCCCTGCCATCAGACTCATCTAACAGAAACTATTCAAAAGAAGAAATATAAAACAGATGTGTAATTACTAAAAGTGTAGCGTGTGTAAAAACATGTTTGTGTGTGTTGTGTGTGTATGAGAGGCGAGTCATCTAAGTGTCTGTCCCTAAGTGTTTCCCGCTGCTCTCCTAGTTTTAGCTCTTTACCATAACTTTCTTCCTCTCTCTATCTTCTGTAGGTCACTCTCCATTCCAACATGGCACTTCAATGAGAGTTTTATGGGAGGATGCCTATTCCTTCTCTGTATTCTCCTTGAAGAGTCAGTACCTTGTGTGGAAGTAGCTCTATCACCGGTCACAAGCATATTTTCTGTCCCCGTGTTGGCCTGCTCTCCATCGGGGTGTTCCTCTCCACTTATTGTCCCAGCAGTTGCTCCATCAACCATGTATTCAACTGATTCCCCCTCTATACCCAGATCAATCTTGCACAGTTCACTATCCAATCGGCTCTGCTCCAAGACTATGTCGCTGGTATATTCTACAGGCAGGAACATGCACTGAGTTAGAAGGTTCCAGTGAACCACTCTATCATGCCCTCCATGTTCTGGTTGCACCACATAAACAGGTATGTTGGGCTGCTTCTTCACAACAACATATGGCCGTGCCTCCCACCGGTCCCCCAGCTTCTGTTTCCCCTCTACATGACAAACTTTGACTAAGACTCTGTCCCCCGGGCTGAAGTCTTCACTTCTGGCCTTCTGGTCATAGTACTTTTTCTGCTGCTCTTTAGCCTGTTGGGACGTTTGGTTAGCCAGAGCATAAGCCTGTGTCAGAGAATCATGTAAAGTCTGAACATAGTCGCCATACTGACAGGACTGATTACTGGTGGAGGACCCAAAGATCAGGTCGACTGGGAGTCTTGGGTGTCTGCCAAACATTAGGTAGTATGGGCTATATCCTGTGAAGTCATGTCGTGAGCAGTTATATGCTTGCGTCATGGCATTTACATGCTCATGCCACCTAAGTTTCAAATGAGGCTCCAGTGTACCCAACATATTCATAAGGGTGCGGTTGAATCTCTCTGTGGTCCCGTTACCCTGGGGATGGTAGGGCGTTGTGTGTGTTTTAATGATGCCTGTACACTTGCACAGCTCCTTCACGATGGCGCTTTCGAAGTTGCGTCCCTGATCTGCATGCAGCTTTGTGGGGAAGCCAAAACGACAGAAAAAGTTCTTCCATAGTACCCTTGCCACGGTGCCTGCCTTTTGATCCCTAGTGGGATAGGCTTGCGCATAACGAGAAAAGTGATCAGTGACAATAAGCAAATTCTCAAAGCCACCTTTGGACCTCTCAAGTGTCAAAAAGTCCACGCAGACCAGCTCCATGGGGACACTGGTGTGAATACTGACCAGAGGAGCTCTAATGGTAGCTGTGGGGGTTTTTCTGAGGCAACACCGCTCACACTGTTCGCACCAGGCTTTAATCTCTTGGAACATTCTTGGCCAATAAAATCTCTCCCGTATCATCTGCAAAGTGCGCTCAAATCCTAAGTGCCCAGAATCATTGTGAAGAGCAGTTTTAACAGCTTCACGTAGCTTCTCCAGTAGAATTATCTGTTCCACCTCTCCTCCATGGCAGTCCCGAACCCTGCGATACATGACGCCATTTCGCACCACTAATCTCCTCCACTCTTTTAAGAGTAGGCCCCCACTTGCACTCACTTGCATCCTCTCACTGCGGCTTGGCTTCTGCTTACGGGTCTTATAGTGCAGGATTGGACCTATGGTTGGATCTTCCTTTTGTACTACCCTGATCTCCTGTGTTGTTATAGCGGGTAGTGCCTCCATTCCCACATCTCTATAAGGCTCACTGGACACTGGCTGTTGACCACTTTGCGGCTCCCCCATGCTAGCAGAACTCTCCCCAGACGATCCATCCGTTTCTTGGGTGACTTATGCTTCATGGTGCCCCTGTCCACCAGCAGTGACCTGTTGGGGCCAGGTCTGCAGGGCCTCTGTGACCTCTTGCCTAGACATGCGTGAGAGAGCGTCAGCATTGGAGTTATCCTGGCCTCTCCTATACTGTATGTCGAAATCATATATAGACAGGCGCGAAACCCACCGCTGGCAGGTTGCATCGAGTTTAGCTGTGGTCATCACATACTTCAGAGGATTGTTGTCCGTAAGAACAGAGAACTTGCGTCCGTAGAGGTGGTCATGAAATTTGTCTGTGACTGCCCACTTAAGAGCAAGGAACTCAAGCTTGTGTGCAGGATACCTTGTGTCAGGTGGGGTCAAGCCTCTGCTGGCATACGCAATAACTCTTTCTGTTCCACCCTGAACCTGTGCAAGCACAGCACCAAGCCCTTCTCTCGATGCATTGGTCTGCAGCAGGAAAGGCAGGTTGTAGTCTGGATAGCCCAACACTGGAGCATCGGTCAATCTTGCTTTTAATGACATGAAGGCTTCCTCACATTCAGCGGTCCACGAAGTTTAGATTGGGGCCTATATTTGGGGCTCCTCTCTTCTTCTTTCTGGGATCTCCTGAGGTGAGGCGGTGCAAAGGAGCAGCAAGACTGGAGTAGGACTTAACATACCGTCTATAATAGCCGGCAAACCCGAGGAACTGAGGTACTTCTTTGCTGTCTGTTGGCCTTGGCCAGTCTTTAACTCTGCTGCTCTTCTCCTGATCTGTCCTGATGCCATCTGCTGAGACCAGGTGACTGAGGTAGTTTACTTCTTTTCTAACAAACTGGCACTTTGAGGCCTTAAGCTTCAAGCCATGCACCCTAAGCCTATCAAAGACCAGTTGAAGTCTTTCTAAGTGCTCACTAAAAGATGTTGAAAATATTATGATGTCGTCTAAGTAAATCTGAAGATGGGTAAAGTTCAAGTCACCAAAACAGCAGGTCATTAACCTCTGAAAGGTGGAGGGGACATTTTGTAGCCCAAAAGGCATCCTATTTGCCTCAAAAAGACCCATGGGAGTGCTGAACGCCTTCTTATACTTGTCGTGTTCCGCAACCTCCACCTGCCAGTAACCGGAGGTCAAGTCGAGTGTGGAGAAGTACTTAGCTTGCCCTAATGACTATAAAGCCTCCTCTATTCTTGGCAAGGGGAATACATCTCGGGTGCTACAGGCATTGAGCTTTCTATAATCAATACAAAGTGACCCATCTTTCTTAGTCACAACCACCACTGGTGAGGCATAGGGGCTTTTACTAGGGCAGATGACACCTGCTGCCTCCATCTCTGTCAGCATTCGCCGCACATCCTGCCACTGGGAAGGGGGTGTCTTCTGGTAGGGCAGTCGAAAGGGCCTTGAGTCAACCAGTGGAATCTCATGCTGTATAGTTGTGGTGTGTCCATAGTCCATGGGATGGTGGGAGAAGACATCTGCATTCTTGTTTAGCAGCTCTTCAAGGCAGGAACGTTGATCCTCATTCTCTACCGCCACTTCACTTAGATCTACCCCACTAACCACAACTTGGCCCATACTGAGACATACTGAACTACCAGCTTCGCTGCGCCTGTCCTCAGGGAACTCCACCACACCGTGCACCAGGACTGCATTAGCCAGGTGGGTATGCGGCCTAATAGTTATGGCATGCTGGGACAGGTTCATTACCCGGACTGGTGCACACCCTCTCTTCACATCAGTCAATATGCACAACACCATGGTAGGGTACCGTCTGACCTGCAGCACCTTCTATGGGTATAGTAGAAGGTTTCAGCTTTAGCATCTGCAAGACAGGATGGTCCTGGCAGTAGCTGTGTGTAATACTGGTTATCTGGGAGCCAGAGTCAATAAGAGCTCGGCATTCTATGCCATTCACTTCCACTTTTCCCTCATTCCGGGGTCCGACAAGGGGTGTATCCTCTTCCCCAGTACCAACATTTCTTTGGTGGGGTGGGGCCGTTGCTGTATGCCCATGGCTGCGGCATTTAAAGACTCACCTGATTGGGGTGTGTGTCCCTCTGCAGGGGTATTAGGTTGGGGAGTTCCAGTTGGGCTAGGAACTGGCAGCACAGCTCTGCAACTTCGGGCCGTGTGACCGGGCTTCCCACACCGGTAGCAAGTGAAGCTGGCACCCAGTGCTGTCTTTGCTTGTGGTGACTGGGTTGCAGACAGGGGAGCAGAGGGTGGTAAAGATATTCTATGCTCTAGGTAAGACAACTTGGCCATTTGTTCCTCTTGATTAAGAGCTAGCCTCTTTACCATCTCTGTCAACTCTGCTAGTTCAGAAGTGTGCTTGGTCTTTTCTGTCTTTGTATTTCCCTCCGGCGTGACATGCACCTGTGTAACCGTCTTCTTTGCTTTGTTTGGGGTCTGGAACTTTTTAGTTTCCCTCGCCATGTTGCGAAGCTCAGCCTGCAGCTCTCGGAAGCTCAAAAGCCTGGGTGTCATGGGAGCTATTCTCACATACACCTCTTCATCAGCGAGACCTCTCATAAACTGCCGAATGAGTTTGCTGTCCCGATCAGGGAAAGGCTTGTTGCCTCTCTGCTTCTCTTCCACAGCTCGGAATTTTGACTCCAGTGCTATAGCATAAGAACAGGGAGACTCACCTGTGTTTTGGCTCCGTTCATAGAAGTCAGCTAGTGGGTCTAAAGAACTTCGTGTGTCGCCATACTCTGCTCTCAGTTCTTCAAATGCTTTCTCTGGGGTCTGATCATGGACAGGTAGGTTTAAAATTAGCTTTCGGGCTTTACCCCCCAGATGCCACACCACTGTGGAAAATTGCAAGTGCATGGGTAGCTCTATTGCCTCCAGGAGGTACTGCATGTCTCGTACCCAGTCCTCCACCAGAATCTTGCAGTCAGGGTTTCCTGTGAAGACTGGGACATTTTTTACCTGATGGGTTTGCATGAAACCACCATAAGCTGACACTGGGGGGTATTGGCTGGCCATGGCTCAAGCAGGGGTCTGTGACTGCAGCACTCGTGGATAAGTGTACAGACTGGACAATGTACTAGGGTCATGGGCTATATGAGCCGCAGTAGTATTGTCAGACACTACCCGGGGGTTAAAGGTGTTTGCATTCGGGGTGCATCAATGAACAGTGGATGGGGGCAATGATTCACTATGGCAGGAACCTAATGTACTGTGGAGTGTTGTTTCTGGGAAATGCACTTGAGGAGTCTGCCCAGCAGTAGCAGGCTTGGTAGTTATGATTGCAGGTGGCGGTGTTTGAAAGCGAGGCCCGGGCACCTGAGTTGCATGGGTGGAGTATGGGTAGCTTAGATACACCTGGGGGCTTGGTCTGATGGATTGGGGTGGATGTGCTGTGGCTGCTGGGTAGGGCATGGGGAGCCTGTGAAAAAATGGCGTTCGAGCACCAACACTGTATGGAGTACTTTGTAGCAGAGAGGCTGCAGATCCATGCGCATGGAGGTTGTGACTAGATGCAGCTGCCAATCCCTCTGTTTGGCTACTTGGTTTAATAACAGGACTGATATCAAGGCAGAATGGGGGTACCTGTCCTGACGCCATGGAGCCTGGCACTCTGAAAGGCTGGGCTGGAGTAATGTACTGATTCTCATAGGAGGGATGCATGGTAGGTGGGGGCGAGTGTCGCTGCAAGGGTGGTGGTGTATCATTTGTTACTTGCCCAGCTGGGGGTAGGAGGTTGGGGGTTAAAGTGGACGGGGACTGCAACTCAAGTGCTGAGTCTTTGTAACTCTGTGTCATCATGAGCTATGTGAAATGCAATTTAAGTGCTGTCGTATAAATGTACAGTGTGTGACTATGAGTGTGAGCAGTAGTGGGTGCACACATCAAATATTTAAACTTAAAATCAGAATATATTATAATTAACCTGGTCAGTATTATCACAGTACTGTAACTAGATCACTTTAGCCAAGCCCAATGGAAAAACAATTCACTTGAATATTAAACTCAAAATTTCACAACATATCAACAGGCTTTACACACAAAACAGCAGTCAATATTCAACACCAAAAATCTTCAGTAGTATAATTATCTGCAACTCAAAATAGCTTTCACGAATTTACACAACTCAGATCGCAACAGCAAGGAATTAAGATTCACAAAAGTCTGCCAAAGAATATAAGACCATTCAATAGCTTGGAAGTGTCCATATGCTTAAATGGGTAGTTCACAGTTGATTATCAATAACAAAAAAAAACCTGATGGTAGAATGCCACGATCCGGGTCACGTCACCAAAGATGTAGCCCTCTTTCTCTCTCTCCCGCCGGTCATCCAACTCCTCCACAGCTAGGCTACTCTGCGTTGTGTTTTTTGTGTGTGACGGCTGGCAAGGGGTTGTAGCCGGTAGGAACATAGGCACGGACACAGAAGGATTCGGGATCGTAGCAATAATGTGCAGGTTTATTCACACAAATTCTATAGGGTTGAGAACGTAAACACAGAATCACTTACAGTACATTACAGTGCGGCTAATACATTTGAATCTTATTAAACTTAGCATGCATTAGCAGCCACATTTTAAATGTTTTTAGCCCAAAAT
>JAGFZM010001127.1:0-19932 GCA_017657215.1 Limnothrissa miodon
TGTGTGTGTGTGTGTGTGTGTGTGTGTGTTCGCGCGCTCATGCATGTGTGCACTTGTGTGTGTAAGTGAGGGAGACAGAAAAAGTGGGAGTGGGAGAGGGAGCAAGAGAGTTTGTGTGTGTGTGTGTGTGTGTGTGTGTGTGTGTGAATGCACGCATTTCTGAAGTATATTTATTGCCTTCCACCTTCTGTCCCATTAGTGATTGCTTTGAGATAGGCAGCAATATGATTACAGCCCAGCCTCCCAGCCAATCTCCCCCCCCTCCTCTGAAGTGGTGCTGGTGGTACTGGGGGGGGGTTGCGTGTACTTTATCATAATCCTTATTAGTTTCATTTTGAAAATCCACACGTATTACAGAGAAACTTTTGCTGGCTGTGTAATGAGATTAAGGTTATTAGAAGGATGTGTGACATGACCCCTGAGTAAAGATTAGACTGGGGGGGGGGGGGGGGGGGGGGCCTCTCTCTCCCTCTCTCACACACACACACACAGACAAATGCACACACACACACATTCTGATATATGCTGTGCATGGAGAAACTGAGGAAGAACATTTAATTTTAAAAATGTATAGTGTCAAGGAAGACACTCATGAACAGGCCTTTTATGTCTTTAAATAAACACACACACACACACACACACACACACACACACACCAACACATTGGGTCTAGTGTGTAGCCTTAAACATGGGAGTCTCTCCACTTCTTTTCAGTGCAGACTGGCTGGTTGCTGCCGGCGTTGCAATTGGCTTTTTTCAGCCCCCATTTCAGCACCAATCGCTCACCTCAACCTGACTCTATTTTTGGACTGGGGGTTGTACCTATTACCTGCTAAGAAATGAACATGAAGTTTAAACGGTGAGTTTGTAGGGTTGGTTTGTATACAGTGTGCTAATTAGTGCCACCCCTAACCCCAACAGGCAGCATTCTCTAATGGAAAGCAAAACTAATCTAGTCATGTCAGTAAAAGTGAAGTAAAATGTGTGTCTGCCATGTGTGTCTGTCTGTCTGCCTGCATGTCTGTGTGTGTGTCTGTGTGTGTGTGTGTGTGTGTGTGTGTGTGTGTGTGTGTGTGTGTGTGCTTGGGTGTTTGGAGTCAGGCGAGCTGCTGAGACTCTGGCTGTAGAGCAGCTCCACCGCTAATGGCTGCCGCCTGGACCATCAGCACTGACGAGGCCTAAGTGGCAAAGTGCTTAACAAGGAGGATCTTTCTCTCTCTCTCTCTCTCTCTCTCTCTCTCTCTCTCTCTCTCTCTCTGTCTGACTCTCTCTTCTCTCTCTCTCTCTCTCTCTCTCTCTCCTGCTTTCAACCCCACTGTCTCTCAGTTCAGTTCACTGTAAATCATATGCTGCATTGTCAAAGCAACACACAGCATGTACTACATGTAGCATACAGTATCACAAATCAAACATAAATAGAAAACAAAAATACACAAATATCATTTGTACCTAACATGTGTAATGTCCATTCAGAATGTACATTTTTGGACATGCATTCTCATGTGTTATGTGCAAATAAGCCCTTGCATTTCTTTCAATTCATTAACACATTGAATTCCCAGTTCACTTTTTTACGATAGCTGCCCTGAGCACCCACTCCCTCTTTTTCTCTCTTTCTCTCTCACTCTCTTCCTCTGTTATCTTTTTTCTCTCTTCACCTCACCTGTGCTGGAGAAAAAGGTAAAAGCTGCTCCACACCTGATGCTTTGGGACTCATTGACTAAATGAAGACCTATCTATTCTTCTCTCTTTATTTCTCACCATACTAGCGCTCACTCATCCCACACTCTCTCTCACTCCTCCACTCGCTCCATTTTTTCTTCATCCTCTCCTTGCTTTTCTCTCTCCACTCTCCACTCCTCTCTCTGTCTCATACTCTCTGCCTTATTCACTATCTCTCTGCTCCCGCTCTCCGCCTTGCGCTCTCTCTCTCTCTCTCTCTCTCTCTCTCTCTCTCTCCCTCTCTCTCCCTCTTTTCACACTCTCTCTTTTCACTCCTGGCTGTTTTTTGGGGGGGTCTTGTCTGATAGCCATTAGTGTTAGGGCCCTATTAGCAGTAGTAATGAGCTACACACGGCCTAATTAGACAGAAGCTGACATTGGCCCAGTCTCGAGTGCCCCCCTCCACACACACACACACACACACATCTCCAGCGGCCCCATTAGCAGGGCCCCTCTAAGTGATCTGTCTGCGGATGGTTAAAACCATTACATTCATCATATATCAATCAAAGAAGGCAGAGAGAGAAAAGGTGTAAGGATTAATTGAGCGCTGGAACAATGCTTAAAATCTTGCAATAATTGCTGTAAAAAAAAGATGTGAAATACTGCAAAAAAGAGACAAAACAGAGGAATTGAGTGCTGGGGAAGTGTGTGTGTGTGTGTGTGTGTGTGTGTGTGATAAAACAAGCGTTAATCTAATGGGGGAGTGGGCTGTAGAGCAGAGAGAGGATGTGGAGCTGTAGGGCTGAATTCATCCATAGTGTATGATATAGTGTAGGGACATAGGCTGACCATACACACATAGGCATGAACGCCTGTGAATGCTCCCCAAAGAAGGGATGTTTGGAATGTTTTTTTCACGGTGCAATCAAACAAGCTAAGTTGAAAAGAGTTCTATGTTTGAATGTGCATTGTTATGATAATCGATTATTTAAACATATCAGTGCTACTGTACGACTGCTCTCTTTATTATTCTTGTCAAACCTGAATATTTTTATATTGATTTCTTATAGATGCTCTATGATTTCCCTGAGGTACTGACCAAAGGGAGGAGATCTTCTTCTTCTTCTTCTTCTTCTTCTTCTTCTTCTTCTTCTTCTTGTTATTATTATTGATCCCCTTGGATAAAGTATCTATCTATCTATCTATCTATTATTATTATTATTATTATTATTATTATTATTTGCAAGGCAATGCATGAATAAATTGAAATAAATTAATCTTGTGTTTTTTGGTGAATTGATCTAATCATTTTCTAACAAATAGATCTCAGCAGATAATGAAATAGTTTTGAATTTGGTGAATATAAATTGTCCATCATTCAAAGAGGTGGTAAAATTGGTAAAGAAACACTCAAGCTGTGCAGAACTAATACAGGCCATTGCATTTGGAGAAACAATGTTTACTACCATTGACAACATTCAATCTGTGACACATGAGGACGTTATGTGACAAAGCAGAAGTAGTGTATTAGTAGTAGTTGTATATGATCAGAATTCACTTAACTGAATCACAAAAAGAAAGGGTCACCACACACCATTAGATCTCTTCTTTATTGAGCAATGCATTTCAGATTCTGATTCCTCAGACCCACATAACTGAATTTTAGTTTTCATTCGAAAATATGGTAGTAGAAATATTAGTTTGGTTTGCAGAAACAGATGTTGACAGCAATTTTCCTGAAATATTAAGAAATGTCAAAATGTACTCAAAGAGCAAAGTCATGATAACAAATTGTCTGTCAATTCCTTGTGAGTTTAAATTACTATCATTTCTCCTAATAAATTATTGTTTAAATTATTCCTTATAGCCTTATCATTTCCACTGGTCTTGTTAGTAATAGAAATGTGCTGTTATAGTGAACTTTCATAGTGAACAGAACTGCAGCAGAGACCATTCTTAAATACTATCACACGCCATCTCATGATTTTGTCCAATGTGTTTGCGTAAGTGTGTGTGGGTGTGCATGCATGTCTTCCTTGCTCTTTCTCTCGCTCTGTGTCTGTCTGTGTGTGTGTGTGTGTGTATGGGGTAGGGTGGGGTGGGGGTCTCAGGAGCAGTAATGATGAAAATGATGGAGAGGTAATTTTCAGTTTGATCCCACTCTCCAAGCGCAGTGGAGAAAGCTCTTGCCAGGAGAGAGTGATCTGAGTCTTTTCCTGCTCTATAGAGGAGATGGCCCAGGGACCAGACATAATGGCTGTGGATGAGAGCTCATGTTACACAGTTAGAATATGGCAGAAATTACTAAATAAGAGGGGTTTATAATACTCGTCTCAGACACACACTCTCACAACGTCACACACACACACACATATTCACACACACACACATATGCACATGTCCACATACACAGACACTCACAAATAAAGCTCTGTACATCAAAAGGTTCAGGCAGCTGTTTGGTCACACTCATACTATATTTGTGTTATACCTGTCTGTTGAATTATGTGTGCACTCCTTACGGTGTGTGTGTGTGTGTGTGTGTGTATGTGTGTGTGTGTGTGTTTGCACAGTCGGGTTGCAACAGATTGATATCTGAAGCCTGAGTTCTCAGCATCTGCTTTAAGAAATGCATGGTGAAAACACAACTCGGCTGTCAGGAATAGCTTTTTTAAGCGGTTCTCAGCATCTGAATCTGTGTGTGTGTGTATAGCGTGTGCGTGTTTGTACAGTATGTGTGTGCATGTGTGTGTGTTTCAAATAGCTCTTAATGTTTAATGTTAGTGTGTGTGAAAGTGAGAGAGAGAAAGAGAGAGAGAGAGAGAGCATGTGTTTAAGACCATTTTTAGTGTTTATATCTGTGTGTGTGTGTGTGTGTTTGTTTGCATGTGCATGGATTATGGTAATAGATTTTTGAAACCTATCTATGCTGGATTGCCAGTAAACACACATTCTCCACAGTCAGTTCCTATAGGATTCCCTGTCCATGTCTCTTGAGAGCCTGCAGCCGCTGTCTGCAGCGTCAGCCTGTGGAGTGGAGCTTCGCCTGGAGGAGTAACTACCACAGCCTAACCCCTCACTATAGCGCGCATCAAACAAAACACTAAATGCAGCCCTCCATCTAGGACATACAGTCTGAACATGAACATGTGCGTTTGATATAAGAGCTCCTTCACAACGCTCTCCAGTAGGATGGGGGGGGGGAGTGTATGTGTGTGTGTGTGTTTGTGTATGTGTGTGATTGGGGGGTGGGAGGGACAAGTGTGCATTTGATTCAGCCACTCTTGTCCCCTCTGTGTAATCGTGTGTCTGTGTGTGTGTGTGTGTGTGTGTGTGTGTGTGTGGCTTTTGAAGCATTTATAAAACCCCTCTCTTGGTGCTGGGTTGCTTGCTTGTGTGGATTTCTGTGTTTTTGAAACCTGGCCCTACATGGTAAGTGGTGTTGGCGTGGACGGATGGACGGATGGGTGGATGGGTGGATGGGTGGATGGATGGATGGGTGGTGGTAGCTGGCAGACTGAAGAATGGAGGCCCTCTCTGCTTTTAAGTATTTGTCTCTCTCTTCTGCTTAATGCTTTTAGGCTTGACCCTCATGCATCCCTCCACACACATGCACACACACAAACACACACACACACACACACACACACACACACAAACACACATATGCTCAAACACACAAAACACAAAAACAAATGTAAGAGTACACACACACAACCATACTTTCAAACCAGTCTCAAGCATACATGAACAAATACACACATTTTTTCTAACACTACAAACACAGACACATTCACACTCACACACACACACACACACTCACACACACACACACACACAGTGGCGTAGCGTAGTTGCGCAAGGTGCAAGCCTGGCACAAACTCGTTCATTATTGTGGTGATAGCATGGTGGTGTGGTGGTAGCATTAGCATCCAAGTCTGAGTGCTGGATGATGTTAGCACTGTCAATCTCTGAATCTGAACTTGACGACGGCTTTAAAAATACGTCTAATTTTGCTCATTTTGAATTCATTACATCCAATTCTTTCCCTGCTTACGTTTTTGAGCGCCACGTTTTTGCTTCTTGTACATTTTTGCTGACTTTCCACAACTTTAGTAGGCCGTAACCGGTTTACATTTACTAACACTACTACAACTAGCAATGACGTAAAAATGGTATGACTGGACAGACATATTTCCCAGCAGGCCATGTTACAACATCTTGTAAGTTGACAATAAAATAATCAATAATGTTATTAGTTGTTATTAATTAATTTTGATTCTAACATCGATATGTCATTAGTAAAATCAAATTGGGTGTCACCATGACCATGTTGTAGGAGATAGTGAAGCACATAAATAGCACTCTGTTCACCTCTGAACGTAAGTTTGGCAGTTGAGTATGCGTAGTTCATTTCAACGGTTGGTTGCGAGTATTACAGAGAGGGATAATTATAATTTATGTACGCGACGACACTACGCCCCTGCACATACATACACAATCCCCATTCTGTTTCATCTGCTCTCATCTCTCTTTCTTGTCCTGGTCCTCTCTTCAATCCATTTCCATCTGTCTGTGCCACAAAGCCATTGACAGGCTCTCTCTCTCTCTCATACACACACACATACACACACACACACACAGACATGGGCTTGTCATTTCTGGCTTGTACTGTGTGTTCTGACTGGTCAATGAACAAAGTGGAATTTACTCTGAAATATGTTCCATCATCTCTCTCTCTCTCTCTCTCTCTCTCTCCCTCTCTCTCGTTTTGAAGGTGGGCTGAGTTCTCTCTGCGATTGTTCATTGATGCTAATCAGCTACAGCTGAGTGCACCGCAACCCTTTTCTGTCTCTCTTCCTCTCTTCTTTCTCTTCTTCTTTCTTTTCTTCTCTGCACTTTTCTTTTGAACGCCACAAATGAGAAGAGGGCCTGTGATGACGATCGCCTAAGCATACGATCAGTGATCCAGAAGCGCTTGATCAATTTGATCAATAGTGGGCCACATGAGCCTCGCTGTCTCCACACCTCTGTCAGGCCGTCTCCTTAATAGGCTCTTTTCAAAGAGGGCCACCGGCATCTTAGCTTAGCTTAGATGAGCCTTATTATCAAATCACACTGGCCCACCCTGGGGAGCTCTAGGGGGTGAAAACAGGTGGCCTTGTTTTGGAGTACGAGCTTCAACATTGTTTTCAGTTTGGTGATTCCAGAACGAATGTTGGGTTGCGAATCCTGGGTCCTATTGGGTGATTATTCCGGATTATTCCACACCATGCTGAGAACTATGTAGCTGTGTGACTGACAGGTTTTCCTCTCCATACAAACCCTCAGTGGTTGATGAAGTGTTTGGGAAAATTATCCTGATTCATTTGCGGAGACGAAATACTTGTTTGTCCACTTCCCAGCGTCAAGTGGCGTGTCTGCTTTGCTCTTTCCCAATCCCATTGCAAAAGAATATCATGAAATGGAGGGATCCACCTTGAGAATACTACAAATGTTTGCTCAGGGGGAGAAACTAATATTGACAAATACTAATGAGCTTGTGGGATGGAAGATCGGCTCGTTTGCTTTTTGCGACAGAGAGTGAGCACCTAGAAAAATACAGCCGTACGAACACACACACACACACACACACACACACACACAGAAAGTGAGAGAGGAGCCAAACAACAGGATGATTTGTAATTATCCCTGCCAAGTGTTTAGTGTGCTGGAGAATTGGAGAATAGGCACAATGGCGGCAGGGGAATCAGTCACTCTCGGTGCCTTCCATTCAGAACGCCCAGCCAAATTCAGGATACAGATTGCACCGGTAACCGGTAGAGACAGACTCAGAAAGCATCTGTATGTGCCACATTGATGTGCTTTTTTCTGCAGAAGTGTGTGTGTATGTGTGAGAGAGAGAGAAAAAGGGAGAATTTGATTAGCCGTAAGATGCTAATAGCAAGAAGGGATATCTGTGTGTGTGTGTGTGTGTGTGTGCATCAGTGTGTTCTACGAGATGAAATGAATGCAGTCGTGTTAGGGCATGCGTGATTAAGGAGAGGTGTTTGCACGGCTGGTTGGGGAAAACAAGGTGACGGCAATGGTGGCGCCGGCAGGGGATTAATGAACCGCTCGCTAATGGGCCAGGGTGTCACGCTGCTCACAGCACTCAACAGGTGCCCGTCAGGGGGTTAATGATGGCATGATAGCACCACAGACCCCTTCTGCCTGGCTGCTTTCAGGAGGACGTGACCACGGGGAAAAAGGCCCAAAGACTCCTTGGCATCTGTGGAAAGGCTGAAGGACCAACCGCTGGTGGCTAGCATTGCTGGCCAGTGCCAAGGAGTTAATGCAGAGACCGCCCCACTATGACTTTATGAAGGGGTGTAATTACAATCAGTTCTTTGATATGACATGAGTCATGTTTAGTGCTGTACAGCCCTTTGAGCAAAAAGGGACAAATTCAGGTGGGCCACCGTATTTGTGTGCAGATAAGCCATCGAACCAAAGATTTTGCTCAAAACAACTTGTGCCCTGTTGCAGGTCCCGGCAGATAGAGTTTGGTCAGAACATTACTCATAGTAACATCAGGGGATTTTTTACTGATTAGGAATAAGGCAAGTAAAGGAAGTAATCTACATGACAGAGATGAGATGGAAACCGTGTGGCTATGACATTTAAGACTACAGAGCTATTGCATGGCTTTGATGTATTGGATGAGAAGTAGACGAGAAGTGTTTCCCGGCAGTGATATTATATCAAAGAAGCTCTAGTATGCAGTTCACTTGTATAGATGCTGTAAATCAAAGTACAGTATTTGACTGAGAATAGGCATCGCTCTCACAGGCTCAATACCTCCTGGATTTCCAGCCTTTAGGAAAAGGAAACGGTTAGGCTTCCTCCCATTCTGGGATGACTCCTTTTGATTTATGAATCCAGTCCGTGCATGAATAGATAACACGATGTTCACATCTTCAATTTAGACGTGCTTTACAGTGGTTGCACAGCAGAATTGGTTTGAATCACCAGTATTCCCAAAGGTTCTTTATGGAGTGACAGCCACTATAATGTGGGAAAGCGGGTGTGTCACAGCCTAAATTGTAATGCACACTTTAAGCTGTCTGACACTTCAAACTGCCATAATCACTGTATAGACCTAGAGATGGCAGGAGAGAGGATTACTGTAGGTCTACTGTGGGTATGATTATATATACCTGTGTGTGTGTGTATGTGTGTATGCATGTGTTAGTGAGTGTTTGTGTGTGTGTGTGTGTGTGCGTGTGTAGTACACAAAAATACAGTACATAATTATAATATGCAGTCAAAATAATGTGACAGCTCTTCCAAGGGTGGTAAACATTCAGTAGGCTACATAGTACCTATGCTGGAGTTTGCAAGGCACACAAGTCCACACACACACACACACACACACACACACACACACAAGCAGACAGACACACACGCACATACATAAAGGCTTTGAAAGAGTCTTGCCCACTAACTCAAGCACGGCTCCTCAATCTACTGACGGGCTGTCAAAGACACGTGGCAACAAGCTGTGCCTGGGAGCCTTGGCCAGTGTTGACCAGGGTTGGCATGGAGCTCCTAGAAGCTCCTGGAGAATCTGGATGGTCGTTAGCCACTGAGTTCCATTGAAACACAGTGGTTGGTCGGGCCATTCATTCATCAATAGCTTGGCCTAATATACTCTAAGAATAATAATGTGCCTGAAAATCATTAGCAAATTGGATTGTTTTTCCTACTGCTAAGGGCAAATGCATATTCAAAAGGCTGTAGAGTCCTTTGTCATCTATACAGTAGGCCTATATTAGGGAGTATTAAAGTTTATATTCCTAATCCTATATTCTATAGGATTTTTTTTTTCTGTAGCATACTTAAGTAATACATTCATTAAGCTATAATAATATTCGAAAGAATTGCAAAATATGTAATAAAAAGTACAGTAAGGCAATATAGAAATATTTCTAAAAACTCTTATGTACCTAATCTTCCGGCAATAAGATTTAGACTCCCGTGCTCCGGTTGTGTGGCCGAGGGCAGCAGTCAGCCACCGCTCGCTCCGGCTGAGCCCGGTCCTGCCTATGCAAGTCCGTTTCCAAGGAGGAGAAGCGCCGGCAGCCAAAGCTCCGCCCCTCCTATCCTGAATGCAACGCAGCTGCTTTCAAACCCAACCGCTCGATTCCATTCATCCTCGAGAGGGAACAAAAAAGTGGCTATTTATTAGAATACTTGTTTTGTATTGTTCCGTGCCACACAAAAGGCGCTTCATTATGTGAGAAGGAACCCTTTCGCCGGGAGAAACAATAACTTGAAATTGTCTTTAGAGTCTATAATAAATTTCATTTTCTTGTCTCTCTCCTCAGTGTCTGTTGAGTTGTGGGATTGGGAGCTGGGCACCGCCGGCCTTGGCACTCTGAGCAGGTAGATTTTAGAGAGGATTGCGGTACGAAGGTAGGACACAGGCAGTAGGAGTATGGGGAAGAATACTTTTCCTACACTACTTTCTCCACTTGAGGGACAATGGAACTCGCGTAAGTTTGTATTAGATATACTGCAATAGCAAGTCTCTTGTCCTCAATATGATCATTTATTTTTTATTTCATTTTTTTTCGGTAGAGATGGGCTGTGTATAATTAAAAAGTAAATCAATATAACGATTTGATGACTACATTCAGTTGTTTTCAACGACTCTGTACATTCGTAGTATCTAGCCTATGGGACGGGTTAAAAATAGCCGCTGTAGCCATCATGCGTTGGTGCGTGCTGTATGGAAACTGGAGGCGCGTATCTTATCAGATGTTTATTGGTTGTGCGTTCCAGAAATGTACAACAGATGTTGTGACATGGCTGCTGGCTGAATCATTTTGTAGGGCAAGAACGGTTCTTTAGATTAAAGATTTCTTTTCTATCGCCTCCTCCACTACGCTCACTGTCGAATCGCTACTAGTAATTCTGGCATTGGGCAGGCAATCTCAGTTTGCCAGCCTAAGAGCCATTTATATTTGCGAATGGTTCTTGTGTCATTCACCTAGAATGTAATTGGAATAAAATTCCATAGGTAATTTTATTAAACGATGGGCGCCTTTTAAAATCGCGATTGTATTCACGCAAGATAGCACTACGTTTTGTGATTATATTTATTTATGACTAAAACACCGGTTACATGTATCAATGCGCATTTGGTTAAAAATCCGTCATTGTTCTGATTCGATTAATTTCAGTGCAGTTCCTTCCCTACTATTATACATGCTATCTGTCTATTCTTCTGTCAGGAAAATGTTTATTTTCATACCTTCAAGCAATAATACCCGTTTACTTACTCACGCGCGTGTATAAAGAAAATATTGACTGCATGGTTTAATTTTGCAAAAGTGACTAAAAAAATCCTGTAGCCTAACATATCTAATCAAGGACTCAACTAATTTTGACCCATAATCGGTTGGCTTAAGGTCGAATGCAAAAGGAAAACTGATTAATGAAGAAAGTTTAGTGGATGTTCTCGTGAAACATCTGTTTGGGCCAGATAACAGCACCTGACAATTAAACCATCCAAACCTGACTTTTACCACCGAATCTTTTTCACAAAACAAAAGTCTGAAACTATATAAACAAACAAGCGTCATATAAACCAAGTCGTTGTGCTTAGAGTGCGCATGGAATTATTTTACCTTTGCTAAAAACTGGCAGCAATTAAAACGTTAAAATAAATAAATCGAAGTGGTTAGTCAAACGCTTATTGGAGGATGCTGGCAGATAGGTTACTGGATAAAGAATTGACATCCAAAAGAGATGAATGCAGCGACTCATAAAGTTCTCTGCCATCAAATCCCAACACTATATAACTAATATAACCCAAAAATAATATAACGTCGATAATATAATGTCGATAATATTCGTGATTGCTGTGTAAGTAAATACGAAATGTTGAGAATTTATACACAAATATAGGCCCACTTCCCTTTGGCACGCTGCTAAGAGCCAACTGCTTGAACTGCAATGCGAAAAGGGCCTTCTTTTAAGACACTGATTTGTAGAATGTAGAATTTAAATAGTCGACCACACCATTATTCAAGTTAATAAAAGCAATTTATACTTAACACAGTTAATCAACCTGGCGTATACGAACACATCGGACTGACTCTAAAGGATGGGAAATGTTGAAAGTTTGAAGGTTAGTCAAATAAAACGATTTAAACAGCAACATTCCCGGCCCCTGCCGAAGGGGTGGAGTACCCGCCGTGACCCCTGCACTCGCACGTGCGCCAACAGTGTGTGCACAGTATTCCGCAGAGTGCGCACAAAGAAAAACGGAAATTTCTAAAGCGCGCGGCGAGTGACACAGAATGACACAGTAACCGTGAATGTGTCCCATGAGAACCGCTGATTCTCATGAGTGTATGCTAGAGGAAGTTTCACAGTGGGGAACAAAAACCCAATTTTGCCATAGGGATTCAAATAATTATAATAATAAAAGTTTACCTATGAAGACTTGGTTGTTTGGTAATTTTAGTTGCATTCTAGACTCGACTAACCTATTATGTTGTATTTGAGTAAGAAACTGTTTTGATATCCTAGGTTTAGTTATTTCTCCGTGTTTTCGTTTTTTTTTTTTTTTTTTTTTTTTTTTTTACTTTTTCTTACTCTATGGTAGGATACATTTGGTAATAATAGGCTCCTATAACCATTCATCCGGTGATAGAGTAGGCCTGAAAATTGTAATAACTATACCAACAATTAGAATAAACCTCCAAAGTTAATCTTAACAACAACAGCCATACTACTACTACTACTACTACTACTACTACTACTAATAATAATAATAATAATAATAATAATAGGAACACTATAATCTGAACACTACCTCTACTACTACATTTACTACTATTATTATTTTTATAATTGTTATTGTTATTGTTGTTGTTGATATTGTTGTTTCAGATTTTTGACACCTGACATGTGTCAATTCCCGACCTGAGAAAATATTTTATAGCTTTGAATAATTTACTAAACATAGCTAATCAAATAAAGCAACACATCAGTTATAAGAATAACTGATAATAAATAAGAAAATAGTAATGGGAAACCGACACAGGTCATCTTTATGTACATTTAGAAAATACTGCATGCCTTACAATCCTAGGCTACATATTGTGTAATGTATTCATGTGCCACATAGACTAGGCTAATTGTAACTGTTGATGTTGGCCTATTCATATTTTACACGAATAAGCGGTCATGCATATAGATACCCACAGTCTAATGCTGTTTTGTTCCTGTTGACACGATTCAGAAGCACTCCGTAGGCAATCTCTCTGCGGACTAGCGGATACAATAACCATCTGCAAAGCCGTTAACCTAATTATGCAATTGAGTCGTTTTGGAGATCCACGCATCTCTCTTCCATACATGTATTGATATTAGCAAAATTAAAAGCCATGAAATTTGGTACATGATAGAATCGTTAGCTGCGCAGCGGGACAGGGATATTTTGTTTTGCCTCCAATTAGCAGCTGATTGATGTTTTCTGAGCAGGTCAACTGTGAAATCTGAATTATACGTGTGAGTGTGGCGCACAGGGTGATATCCACGCGGATCCTGTGTCTTAAAAACCCTAAATGCAGTCATTATTTTAAACAATGCCCGCCTGTTAATTATGCTGCTCTAGTCAAGGCTAAACCCCGCAGTCTGCTCAGACTTGTTGCTGGAGACATTAAAAGTGAGACAGAAGGACCTGATAGCAAGGCAATAAATGTCATTACATGTTTTAGGCCTTTTCTTTAGTTCTTTCTTTCGACTAAAAACTTACTAAACTTTGTCTCTTCAAATTCGGACCAAATATTATGACCTACTTTGGCCGTACTCACAGCGTACTACTTAATTGTAAATAAGATCTTATAGGTCGCTGTCTTTCAGCACCATTCAGTCTCACTGTTCTCTCTGCCAGCAGACGGCGGTAATACACTTCCGTGGTGTTTTGTTAAGTTATCCTTATTCCCTAAAGCACATGGGTGTACGTCGTTCCTACAAACTGTAGCTTACGTTTTCCTTTAGATGTAGTGGCACATATTACTGAAGCGTGGAAGACATTCACATGCGCGCGTGTGCGTCAGTGAGTCACTGAATCTGTGTAAATGTGAATGTGATCCCACCTGTGAGATTATACGTGGATTTGTTTTATTTCAAGATTTTGGTTATTTTAAACGGTCCGTTTGTCAGGTTGTTCTGATATGTGAGGTTGTTCTGATATGTTTTGAAATATTTTCATGAAGGTTATTTTCCCGATCCAAAATAGTGCATCTGTTGCGTCCCATGTAGCCTATATAGTCTATGTTGGAAATGTTGGCTGTTAAATATATAAATGTAAATGTAAAATGTTGGCTGTAAATATATAATCGCAGTTTAAAAATCCCTTAGATATTTAACTTAGCACATACTCTCTTCCCCAAACTAGTTCTATAATATTTACTTTCCGATGGAGGGGTGGAGTTGACCCTCACCCTACCCCGCCTACTAGCTCTTTCTACGTTCTCTACGTCACCTGACCGACTGCCATGCAAATTGCTCCCTTTCTAGAACACCATTGGCCGCCGGCTCATTCTAATCGCTGTCAAAGCGCATCATATGGCTGCCGCTTAAACTAACTTCTCAACTATACTAGGGAAAGTAGCTCAACTGCGCATTCTATTACGCTGGATGTGAAACGGCAAGCGGAGTCTAGGCTAAATACAAGCTAAAACAAACCTGCGAAAACTCTTTTCCTGGATTATATTACAGGTTATTTAACTTGCTTTATTTGGAGAGCAGTCCGCCTGTTTGCTCTTGTTGCACTGGACTTGAGCGCCTTCACTGAATGTTTTTTTTTCTGTGTTGGTTGAAAAGTTAAAAAGCCGGGTGAATGTATAGCATGATGATGGAAACGGACCTCCACTCCCCCGGCCCCCAAACGAACACGAATTCGGGGCAAACAGGGGCAAATGCCGGGAGCAAAAATAACCAAGAGCGTGTTAAAAGACCAATGAATGCGTTCATGGTTTGGTCCCGGGGCCAGCGACGCAAGATGGCCCAGGAAAATCCTAAAATGCACAACTCAGAGATCAGTAAAAGACTCGGAGCCGAATGGAAGGTGATGTCAGAGGCAGAGAAACGGCCCTTTATTGACGAAGCGAAGCGGTTACGAGCAATGCACATGAAGGAGCACCCGGATTATAAGTACAGACCTAGGCGAAAGACCAAAACGCTGCTCAAAAAGGACAAGTACTCTTTGGCTGGTGGTCTACTTGGTGGGGCAAGTAGCGGCGGAGGCGTGGGTCTCGGCGTCGGGATGAATTCAGGAGGGGTTGGACAGAGGTTGGAAAGCCCGGGGGGACACGGCGGCAGTGCCAGCGCTGGTTATGCCCACATGAACGGCTGGGCAAATGGTGCGTACTCGGGACAGGTGGCAGCCGCTGCTGCGGCTGCAGCTATGATGCAGGAGGCGCAGCTCGCCTACAGCCAACACCCAGGGACCGGAGCCCACCATCACCATGCCCACCACCACCATCCGCACAACCCGCAGCCCATGCACCGCTACGACATGACGACTCTTCAGTACAGTCCCATCTCGAACTCCCAGAGTTACATGAGCGCCTCTCCCTCCGGCTACGGGGGGATCTCATACTCTCAGCACCAGAACTCTAGTGTCGCCTCCCCGGCTTCTATCGGTACGCTTGGATCACTGGTGAAGTCAGAGCCGAACGTAAGCCCCCCAGTCAGCACACACTCCAGAGGCCCCTGTCCGGGAGACTTGAGAGAAATGATTAGCATGTATTTACCAACCGGGGAATCTGGGGACCCGTCCGTACAGAGCAGACTCCATGCTTTGCCGCAGCATTACCAGAGCACAGCTGCTGGAGTTAACGGAACCGTCCCTCTGACACATATTTAAAAGTATTTCACACGAGACAACTGCAGAGCGCATCCAGAATCGCGTAACCAAATATTTACCTCTTTCTTTTCTAGATGGTCACTGACCTATCCCTTTTGTACAGAATGTTTATGTTATTGTAAAGGTAGACTTAATATTGTGCGATTGACTTTGAGAGAAAAAAAAAGAAAAAAAAATTAAACGATGACATGGCATTTCTTTTGTGGCATATTGTTTGAAAATTCTGTCCACTCAAGAATTCGAACTAACATTGCATAAGGCAATGTAAATCTATAGGGAAAATTCGCCCTATGTTCAGTTCAGTGTTACTTTTCAATTTTTTTTTTTGTGCGAAAAAATATCCTAATCAGAAAATAAAATAGTGTAGGCCATCCTTTATGAATAACAATGAGAAGTGTTTTTAAAAGTTTATATAAACTGCTTATTTACCAAAACGTTTGTAAACGTGAATTAATGTACTTGCGTTATTACCTTTCTGCTGTAATATTTCCTGTAAATTGTGAATAACTTTTAATATTTTAAAAGGCTGGCACACAACTGCAGCTGTACATAATTTATGAAATGCATTTTGCCAGTTAAAATCTTGACTTTGCGTTGGAACATGGTTTAAATAAAATTGACAGATATGTTGCTCTGGTTCATAAACAGTGTGTTGTTATGTGTTGTCAAAATATTACAAAATAATTCTTAAATTTATTTTCAGGCACCCTAATAATAAGCTGTCTAGCTACTCTTCTCAGTTCTAAAGGAAGTTGCCATATTTTGCTTTTGTATTTGAAAATGCCATCTTCCATTGGCATTATGCATTTGACCTATAAGGAGTTAAATTGTGGGGTGATCCACTTCAAGTAGGGCATTTTACAAAAACTAGTTTTATTTTATCAGGTATTAATTAGTAATGTTTAGTGTAGACAGATTAAAACCCTACACTGATTAACTCCCAAACTCAGATATACTGCTGTGGCAAAGACGGTTGACTGTGATAATTATCTCAGAGTTCATAGACCATGTTAAATTAATTATATTTTAGCCTTCAAGTTAAAAATAGGTTTAACCAAACTGATAGCAATCTAAATATATTTACAAACCAAGGGGATATGATATATTAGTAATTCATAAATCATGGAGTGTCAATTTAGAATATATTCGATTCGTTCCTTTCATAAATTGCTACAAAAGAGTAGGCTACATGTGTTGTTTTACTTGTGATATTATTTGGCACACTTTCCTGAAAGAGAGTCTCTATTTAAAAATGTGCAATCATCATGCATTTAGGCCTATTGGCGATGTGTTCATCTCTCAAACATTGCAGCAGCAGTTGACCATGTTATGTATCATCTTATTGAGGCAGCGACGCCTGCTGCAGTCTTCAGGCATAATCTTTGTTGTTGCTGCTAAGTTCTACAAGTTTGTTGAATTTGTCCAGTTAAATGATGAAATGCTACAAGTCGTAATAATATTATCTAAACGGAACGCGTCTTGACTGAAACACTGCTAATTTTTTTTACTAGAGCGCAATATACCATAGATGGTGGTTCACAGCATGATGCGACCACTTATGCTCTAGGTGCTACTATTTCAAACGGTAAGCCTACAGACCTAATAACAAGTTTTGGATTGTTTAGGCAGCGGCAAGCGGTAGGATTTAAAATGTGCCATATGCTGACCCGGAGTTTAGTCTGTTATTTCACTTTCTTAATATGGCTTTGCCTTATTAATGTAGGAAAACAAACTTTTAACATAATAAAAAAGAGCACATTTTGTTTAAGAAAAATATATTAGTTTGATTGATATTTGAGATTTTAAACTAAATATTTGTCATCAAACTTCTGAATCAAGCTTGCATTGCTCTCTGGGGAAGACCTAATACTTGTAGGCCTAATAGGAAATGTCTTTTTTAAGAAGAATTTTTTTCTTTCAGCTTGTTTTGGACGCGATGATTGTGATGGTGGTGGGGTGGGGGTGGGGGGTCAAAGTTCGAGCCCTCTGCCTTGATCTCTCTACAAAGGCTTCTCCATTGAATGGTGAGAGCACAAAGAAAATCTCATTATTCGCTGGATGCTGCACTTGGTGATGTTTTTGCCCATGTGCAGTCATGCAAGAACCCCTAAGAATTTTAGATGGTGTAAGGCCTTTGCAACTGAGCCATTCGGAATGTTAAACACGTCTGAAGATTATAATGTACACATTCGAGCATCTTCCAAATGCAAATCAAATTATGTGGGTCGGCTTCGTCAGTTGTAGGCTATTTGTTTGTTATTTTATTTATTTAGGTAGACCAACAAAGTTGGAGCAGTACTCTGTGAGGCAGTCGGCGAGTTTCCTTGAGGACGAGTGTATTTAAGAGAGTGCTAGAGCAGTTGGTGTTTGGTGTGTGGCATGAAGAAACGGATTAGACCGAGACATCGACCCCGGGGTCAGCGGCGAGTCAGAGACGCAAACAATTACACACCGGAACCGTGACGTCACCGCCAAGAGCTCTCGAAGCAACAAGTGCCAAGGGCCGTGAGGGGACACTGGGAGCCCACAGCGGTCTGTGCCCCCTACATCGCGCACTCACACGAGCGCGCATACGTTTCCGAAGCGTTGAGGTTGGGTTAATTGAAACCTAATAGTCGCGCAGCGACCATCACTACACGTTGACAATTAGGCCTACATTTCAATACTGAAACAATACATACCAGAGCTATGACACTACACATGCGGTTACATCTCATACAGTATCTTTTGAAAAGAAGAAGAAAATATTTTTTTTTTTTTTTTTTTACCAGACCCTCTTTTAATTAGGTTATAGTTTAGCCTACATGATGCTCCACACCAGCCAATTTTGCCACTTAAGTTTTCAGAGACCTTGTGTTTAACTGACACAATGCCCAAACCATATTTAATTAACATTAATTATAAATAAATTATACGATTGTGTATGGTTAGTAATGTATGTTAATAATACATAATGAAATTGTGTGTCTATTTTAGCAGTGATTATGTTTTGCATACTTCTAATGAATTGTAAACTATCTAAATTTCAAAAATTTAAAGTAATAAAATGTATATTGTATCTTGAAATTACGTCTCAAAATACACAAAAAACACACGGCATATGCACACATCTACTAAGCCAAAACACAGATGACCAGATGTCCAGAATTCAGAGCAACTAAACTTTCATTTGGCGTGCGGAAGGCAGCGGAAGGGTTGCCTATCCGGTTGTCATTTTTATTTTATCTCCAGATGAAAAGCTACACGGATTAACGCAGAAAACCCGAAAGGCGGAGTAGCACGTCACGGCACATTGCCAGGTTAAAGATTTACCGTTCTGGTAAATCTATCCCAAATAATTTACTTCTCTGCAAGAGTGGAGAGAGGGGCGCGCGGGCGGGCAAGGGCGCGAGGTGGGGAGAAGCGGGTGGGCGGCGAAAGCTACTGACCAATAAATCGCCTCACTCTGCGATAGCCTTATCTTCTAGCCACTGATATATTCAGTGCTAGGAAGCCATCACCACCGTTGGCTCGCCGTAGCCGTTCGTACACAAACCCCCGATCTCTTGCACTAGCTGTCCTAAATGAGGATAATTAGCATCAGTTTATCACGCCTCTGCATATTTTCTCCCCTCTCCCAAAAAAATCCTGTTCGCCACTATTGGTCGCCGCTCTGTCACAGAAGATTACGGAGACAGATTGCACGGAACGAATGTGCTGAACGAGATTAGGGAGGAATAGAAATAGCAACTGGGCCAATAAATTCCTCGCGAGGGCCTTATCGTGCAATTACACGTTGACATGTTTAACAATCTTGCAGCCTCTTAATCCCGCGCCCTTCCAAGAGCTGAGATGCCGCGCAAGCCGCAATATCTGCTGCGACATTGGAGCAGTCATTTAAGCAGCGCGAGCGTGGCTGTGCATTCCAAATGCAGCCACAAAAAGGAGGGGAAACAACTCGACCAACTTTTTCAAACTTTTATATTCCAAATCCATCCTTTGCCTCACATTGCTTACACTGCATGTCAAGAGAATAAGTAAGGCTACAGTCCTTAAACAATTCATGAATAGAACTACATGTGTTCAGTAAAAGTCACTTAGGCCCACTTAATTTAGGCTATCCCAGACCATGTAAGCTTATTACAAGTGTAAGTATATATTTTGTATTTAGTAGTTCAAAGGAATAAACGACCTTTGATACTTATTTGAATAAAGAAATCAAAGTAGCCTTAGTGGCACGTTACTAGCGTTATAGTTAGTCATTCGCCCTGGTAATGGAAGTTTATGTGTATGCCGACAATGTGATTGATTACCCTTAAATTTGATGATAAGATATTAGTTATTGCAGAACCCCCCCA